>QEOQ01000258.1:0-54678 GCA_010279815.1 Brachionus plicatilis | reverse complement strand
TTGAGTAAAATTGAAATATTTTTTTTTTTCTTTTACAATTTCTATTCTCAAATAGTCGATATTTAAACTAATAAAAATATTTTATTGATTAATTTATTTTGAAATAAATAAATAAATAATTTTCAATTTGTATGTTTTTTCTTTTAATCAAGTCCATCAGTCTTTAATTGGCAAGTTTTTTTTTCAATTGATTTAATTAACAGTACTGATTTGTTCCAGTGGTTCTACCAGAATTTACGCGAATTTACCAAAATTTTAGTAAATTTATGGGAATTTAGGTGATTTTTCGTAAAATTGCAAAAGTAAAAAACAGTGAAAAAGTTTGAAGTTTTTTTGCCTTTTAAAATATTAACTTTGATAAATTAGTTAATTGAAATTGTAATTGAGAAAAATGGCGACTGGTCAAATCACTAAAATATATGTGTCTAATAATTTCGATATTAAAAAAACTTAATTTAAATTAATCTTTTATTTTTATTCTGATAGAGTTTTTTTTTGATAATTTTGCGGTTATTGATTGTTTGCTCATGCGTTTATTTTGTTGACCAATTTCTTTATCAATCTAATTTACATTAGATTAAATTTTGTTTGTTTCAAAAATTATACGTATATTAACGTACATTAAATACGTATATTAAATTACCAAAAATCCACTTATCATAGCAATACAGTGAAATAAAAACAAGTTAAGCTTGATAATATTTATTTATTAAATTAAAGCTTAAAACCGATTAAAAAATTGAAATATGATTAGTAAATTGAAGTCCATGATCAAATGTAAATTTTAAATCAAAATTTTTAGTTTTTATTGAAATAATAAGTGTCTCGTATTCAATTTTTTAATACTAAATGACTAAACTTTATTAAACATGATTTGTTTTATCTTTTTATATAATTTGATATAAAATTATATTTAAATTATATTTTAATTTAAATTTTTGACAGAAAATAGTTAAAGATTTTCAGATAAAACTTAACATTTAACATAACTTAACATTTTTAATATTCTCGCTAAATGACATTCTAATAAGGATAAATACATACTTCACTCAAATAAAGCATAGAAACATTCAACTAATACTCTTATAAAAAAACATTCAATTGATACTCTTTTACTACAAACTCTCCTACTAAAATCATTTTACTAAAATTTCTCTTTATTCGGTGTTTATTGATAATGAGTCAAAACGCAAACATTATCCAACTAAACTCTGCTGAGGCTATTACTGATTTCAACATATTTTTTATTAGGCTAAAATAAACCAACAACAGAATCAATTGAAATCAGTAGGCTAATTGCCATTAGAAACTCAAATATTCAAAAGATCCAACAGCGCACACGGATTTAAAAAAAAAGGTGAATGTCTTAGACCGTATGCGTTAAATAATTATGGGTAAAACTACCGTAATATTGAATAAGAAAGTATAGACTTAAACGTTGACTTCTTTCACGACGATAGTTATTACACTTATGTACCTAACAGTGCACCACCATTACAATTAGTCGGATCTGATCCTAATACACAATCTACTCAAAATAATTTAAACCCATCAACTCAAACCCCTCAAGCTTAACCACTCATCAATAACTTCAAAAATTCTAGGTTGAGCAATAGTAGACCACTCAAGAGATTGAATTCAACCAGAGTTGTTTTTAAGTCACAAGTCTTAAGTCAAGTCAAGTCAATGACTTAAAAAGTCAAGTCTTAACTTTGACTTAAATTTTTGTGACTTAGACTTAAAACTGTGACTTAAAAACAAGTCTAAATTCAACTGAGGATGACACTGATTAATTATCATGTTGTCAAAAAAAATTAATGAACAAAAGTCAAAAAACAAAATAAAACTTAATTTTTCAATTCAATTTAGTATAAAGAACTTTTTAATCTTTTTATTTACGATCTAAGATATATCGAATATTTTTTTATGTTTTATTGTGTAAAATATTTTGCATTAAAAAAATAATTTAGATCAACTTAGTTCACTCTAAATCTATTATTATGATTTAGTCTTTTATTTTGAGTATGTCTAATCAAAATAATATTTCCAAGCCAACTCCTTGTGTAAACATTCCAAATATCACTTCTCATGCTAAAGTATCCACAGCATTATCAATTGTTATTATAAGAAAAAATTAACCAGAAATCATTTTCAAAACCATAAAAAGACTTTTAGAAGTTGAAAAAAAATTAAATAATTTTAAATAAATTGTTTATATGTTAATAAGATTGATAAAGAAATTGGTCAACAAAATAAACGCATGAGCAATTAATCAATAACAAAATTATCAAAAAAACTCTATCAGAATAAAAAAAAAAAGAAATTCAGATCATGAAATTAGTTTAAAAGAAATCTCTTTTTTTTTGTTTATATTTTTGAATTGTTAGAAAATAAAAGTGATTGGTTGTTTATACCTTAATCGATATAAAATTAAATTAATTGGTAGTCTAAACTTAAACTTATTGACTCAGGGCTAACTTAATTATTAATTAAATTAAAACTGATTGATCTCATAATTAAAGCAACACTAAAAAATTTCTCAACGAATTTGATTCTGCTAAAAATTGACTACTTCATCTACAACCTAGTAATTTAAAAACTAAAAAAATTTCATACCGTTATGGATGTTATAAAACAGTTTTACTGTGAAAATTGTCATGAGCTTTGGCCTTCCGAAATTAATTATTGTTTACTATGTAGCAAAGAAAATGTTAAATATTCTAAGTTAAATGACATGGTACCGGGTATTTACGATCTTGACCTAGATACCAAAAAGGCTTTGAAGAGTTAACCGTAGTTGAAGAAATTTGAATATCACCCATACTTGTTCTAATGAGTGTATTTAGACCAACAGGCGATGCACTAAAAAGTAGAGGCTTCTGTGCCAATCTTTTACTGGATATTCAGCCGATTGTTACCTTATTGCCTCGACTATAAAAAGACATTCCTTTAATTACTCTAAAGAAGAAAGATCAAAAAATAACACAAGGCTTTTTATTGTAAATTAGCATCGTGTTTTGACATGTCTCAATTATTTGTGTAAAAATAATCCTGAGTTCATTGCTTTTAATATAACTTTCGATGAAAATTCTTTACATCAATTTTCAGAAAATTCACTTCCAGACAATCTAAAAGAACTAGAATGTATAGAGGACAATTTAGATTTAGATAACGGACCCGAACTCAATGAAGAAAACTAAATATTTGATATTGACGGAGACTTTTATAACACTTATGTTGTAGATGATGAAAATCAAATTCTTTTAGATGATAGAATTAAGTATACTATCAACTTTCCACAAGCGTCACATAATTCATTTAACGAATTTCAAATAGATGCTTTAAGCTCCCTAGCATTTCCAAAATTGTACAGTGCTGGTGATCAAACAAGAAGAGCTAGAATGAAAGAAGTTTTAAAGGCTTTAGGTTATAAACATCTAATGAAGTCAATTGCAAAAAGTTATAAAAATGACGAATTCTATTATGCATGGTCGAAACATCAAAAGTTTAAATGTTGGGCTTACGATACAATGATACAATGATTAACAACTCAAGTTTATATAGGTCGTTTAGCTGAAAAAAAAACTAGAAAACAAAGAGTTCAACATAGAAGAAATTTATAATAACTTAGTGAATGAAATCGAGAAGAATCCGAACAAAAAGTAATTATGTATACCGATAACTTGATTAGTGCTTTGAATTCAAGAACAGAATTTGTTGATAATTAATCCACACACTTGCTCGATTAAAACTTCTAATGTAGATGTTGACGATTTAAAAAACGATTACGAAAATTTGATCAATTGTTGTCAGAGACATAATTATCGAATAAATAGTTATTGTAAGTCAAAAATCTCGGGCCAATGTCGATTCAAATATCCATTCGACCTACAAGAAAAAAGAAAAATTAGTTTTATTGAAACCAAAAATTCAGTTAAAGCAGAAATTAGCCTAATGAGAAATGATCCATAAATGAATATGCACAATAGGGTAATTTGTCACCACTGGAGAGGAAATGTAGACATGCAAATAATCTTATATAAATCACCTGCTATAAATTATATGGTAAAATATGCTGGTTAAGGAGAAAAGACTTGTTTAGCTCTTTGTTAATTATTTAAAGATGTGATAGGAACCTAAGTAATCAATGATAACCCGAATACAAAAATTAGATATATGATGATAAAATCGATTGCTGGTAAACGTGACATAGATCAATGTGAAGTCTCACGATACTGCTAAGTTAAAATTTATATAATTCTTCCTTCAATTATGTTAAAATTCTAACCGAAATTGACTCCAGAGAATTAAATTTAAACGTAAATGAATACGACGAATATCCAGCAACAAAAAAATCATTAATCGACTAATATGCTAATAGAAAATAACTTGAAACAATCAAAAATCAATTAGCAAAAATTGACAACTAAATATGCTTTGTAAGATTTTTAAAATTAGATACCAAAAACAAATTAACTGCACGGACCGACCACGATAAAACAGTTGTGATGGCCTTCTCGAAAATACGATACAGTCCGGATGACCAAGAAAAATATGAACTTTATTGTTATCATCAATCAATCATATACAGTGATTGGGACATATCAAACATAAATGAAATAAGAAATAAAGATACAGCTATCGAAAGATGGAATAATTTTCTACAACATGCACCTGAAGAAATTTTAGAAATGATTTGAACAACTCTCAGAACAACTCAAGGAAGTCAGAAATTGAGATGGAACCTGAAAAACAATTAAGCCGTGATCAATGGATGATTTTGTCAGAAAAAGCACAAACTGTTAATGATAAAGAAATCGACAATGACGATCATATACAACCAGATATTAATTATGATTTTTTATCATATGGAATAAATTATACTAACCAACAATTGAAGCAAATCGAATGTAGTTGGATAAATAATCAAAAAACGATACTCCTTGATAATTTCGATGATTTAAACGATATAACAAACGTAAATGAAAGTGACCTAAACCAAAATCAAAAATTGGTTTCATGTGTGTATATTTCCTTAGATGTCAACTATCAATGACCATTCTTTGTAAGTATAAATGAAAATTTCTAAAGAATATAGTGAGAAAGACAATTGTTAATTTTTAGATCTATTTTAGAATTTTAATTGATTAAATTTATAAAATATTTGATGCTAGTTTAGTAATTTTGATAAAGAAATATTTACAAAAATTTACAGTTAATTATATTTGTAAAAAATATCTTTTTTGAAATTTTTCAAGCAAAAATTTCGAATAAGCTAATCAATCGAAACGATTGAAATCTTTAAAAAAACAAAATCTCAAATAAGATTAAAAACGAGATTATTATAAGCATGTTAAATTAAATTTTTATTTTAAATAATAAAATTGTTAAAAAATTTTAATTTAAAAAAATTATAATAAAAAACAATAAGTTAAATTTCATGCTTTTTTTTGTGAATTTTTTAATTTTTTTCTCACCTTCCAAGTAATTGTATGAATATGAAAAGTTTGCCCTTAATTCGATTTGGTATAGTTGGTTTTGTGTTCGAAGATTTCTGTTTATTTCTTCAATTTCTATTATCCTTCTCTGATGTTCTGAAATCTGAGTTAATTTTATGAACAGTATGACGTTTGAAGGTCGGAAACTCCTAGTCAAGCTGAACGACATCGAGTAAGGGGCTGCACAGTGGTCCAAAAAGACAATTGTGGACAAAGATGGTAAGCCGATCTGGTACCATGCTTAAAAAGCCAAGTACCTCGAAAGGACAAACCACACGATGGAGTCACAAGAGCGCCTTATTGCCCACATTGAGCGTCGATTCCGAGAGGAGCAAGAAGGAAGAAGGGATGCCGAAGCTCGTCTAAGACAAGCAGAGGTTGAGCTCGACAAGGCCAAGAAGACCATCCGTTAACTGGAGGACACAGTGAAGAGCCTACAGGAATTTTTGGAAGTTTATGAGCAATCCGGATAAAAATTCTGTTTGTTTATATTTTTATTTTTTGTTTTGTTCTGGTTTTTTTATTTTTTGTTTTTGTTTATCTTATCTTCTTCAAAGGGGGGAAGATATGTTGTAGTTCTTTCAATAACTACAACACCGACTCTATTCAACTTGCATGTCTATAGTTTCACAGTGCAATACTATGATCTCATGCGCTTAGCAAGTTGATAGTATTTAACACTGTGTAAAATACTAGACATGTGCGATTAGAAGAAAAACTTTGAAATTATAATTTTTTCTTTTCTTTTATCGATTTTTTTTGGGCAGGCTAGAAGTGGCCATTTATTAATAAAGTTATTATCATTATAATTTAATTTCTTTTATTATTTATGTTATAACCGCGAACCACTAGATCCTAACAGATCCGGAAGGAATATTAATTTTTATTTAGGGTTTATAACATTGTTAAAAATTTTTAAATTTAAAAAAATTATAATAAAAAACAATAAGTTAAATTTCATGCTATTTTTTGTGAATTTTTTAATATTTTTCTCACCTTCCAAGTAATTGTATGAATATGAAAAGTTTGCCCTTAATTCGATTTCGTATAGTTGGTTTTGTGTTCGAAGATTTCTGTTAATTTCTTCAAGTTCGATTATCCTTCTCTGTTGTTGTGCAATCTGAGCTTGTTGTCGTTCTATCTGAGCTTGTTGTCGTTCTATCTGAGCTTGTTGTCGTTCTATTTGAGCTTGCTGCTGGTCAATTTTTTTTTTGGCCTCATCTAATTGATCCTAGAAATTGATATTATTTAAAGAAATTTTAGTATTAATTTAATTTAGAAAATTTACTTTTAATTCTTGAATTGTCTCCATTATTTTGTCCATTTTTGTATATCTCAATAAGAATATAAAATTGAATTGGTTCAAAAGAAAATATTCAAAAGAAAAATATTTAAATGTTATTTTTTGAATTAAAAAAAAAAATATTATTTGGACATAAATTAATAAATTATCGAATATGAAGAAATATAAAAGTCTTATAAATAAATAATTTCTCAGTTAAAAAATAAAATATATTCTTACATATAATTAAATTTTACCATTTTCAAACATTTAAAATTTTAAAAAGTCACATTTCTAAATATCTCTTAAATAAGCAATTATTGCTTTGTCAAAATTATTGAAAAAGAAATAAAAACTGGGAACATAAAAATTATTGTCGAGTGCTATAAAAATGATTATTGGATATAAAAAAAATTATTATTGAGTATAAGAAAAATTTGAACACTTGAAAATAAAAATTCAAAATCCTCCGTTTTCTAATTTGAACTTACCATTAATCCAAAAGGATGGAAAACTCTATCTTTATCAATAGTTCCTACAGTTACAATAGGGAGCCCGTACCAAACTAGCATTATTATTTAATAATCTCATTAATAAGAGAAATAAAGAAAATTTAGCATCATTATTGCTGTATCATATTTGGTACATTTTGACCCTTCCTTTCCTATACTTTTTTCTGCATCATCGGCGTTGTCAAATGTTTTAATAATTTCTCAAGTGGGAAATTTTTTCTTTTCTTCTTTTGGGATTCATGGCCTATTTTGTCCGTCTCAACATCGATTCCTTCCTGACTGCTGTAATATTCTGTCGCAAGTATTCTTTTTTTGTAATATATCTATTAATTTATTTATGTTTTATTGAATTATTTTGAAAAGTTTTACATTGGTAAGCAATTAGACAACGATGCTAGCAAGCGGGCTGTGTCATTGTATCCAATAAAATATTGGAATGTTCACAAAAGAATTCTTAAAGATTTACCCAGAACCAACAATAATATTGAGGCTAGGCACAAATCTTTGGCACAGGACATTGAAAGTCATCCAAATTTAAAAAAATTATTAAAACACTTGCATAAAGAGCAACGTTTAACTGAACAGTTATTTGATGAGATAAAAGCTGGCAAATTTTTTGAAAGATGTAAGAAAGAAAGGCTTAAAGATGAGAGAATAAAGGCACATCTTAAAACTTACGTGAAGAGTTCTCAACTTGATTTTTTGGATGGTTTAAATGATGATTTGATGAAATTTTTGATAACAAACAAAAAGAGATAATTTCAAATGATTCAGAGACTGTAAATAATTAGACATTAACTTTTTTTATCGAATAATAGTTAATAATTGTTAAATTGACTATCATAAATATAAAATTAACTTTTTTTTCACTAATTAAATAAAAATATTTGTGCATAATTTTTTAATTTTTGTCACAAGTTTAACAAGTAAAAATTCTCATAAATCAGATTGTTTTTTTTCACTTAACCATTATTCAATTAAAATGAAAAAAAAATTCGCACAATTTTTTCGCATAAATTTTTTCTCATATCTAATAGATTCCCTGACAAATTAGTTTCTTTTGATCTTTTTTTACTAATTTTGTCTGGTTCGAATAAAAAAGAATTAATTCTAATTGTACATTAAATTTTAGCAAATACTGGGAATACAAAATTTTTGTTCGAATCGCAAAATAATCCGAAAATTTAATTTAAAAAAATAAGTAAATAAAGGTTCCTTTCAATTTTTTTGTATTTTATTCAATGAAGCATTTTTTTTAAATAAAGTTCGTGCATCAAAATTTATTAAATCAATTAAAATTAAAAAAAAAAAAAAATTTTATCATCTAGAATTTCGGTTGTTTAGGAGACAGTCAATTTGCCGGGAGGTGGATTAGCAATCTTTCTCATAGGAGTTCCGAGCTGGTATGTATGTGGGTTTGCCGATGAACTAAAGCCAGCTGAAGAGACATAATGATGAGTAGATCTTTCCATCGTATCATTATAAATTTTCTAATTAAAAAGATAAGTTTAAATGTCTATAAGTTCAGCTAAGAATTGTACCCTTTTGTCTGTTCTGTTTCTGGCAGTATTGTAAGGCACACTTTCCAAATCACTCGACATATTTTCGATCTGCATTCTTTCAAATTTTTCAATCGCATCCTCCTAAATTTTAGTTTAATAAAATTTTTCTTATATTAACATGAGCTTACATATTGCTTAAATACACCACTTCCAAAATTGCCTTCATGGTCTTTGTAAAGTCCAGAACTTAAATAGGTCTCGTTGTACCAAGCGTCGAATTCTTTCGGAAATAACAAAATTTAAATTTGACATTTTTTTTATTATTTTAGTTGATTCAGTCAAATTTTTTCGAGAAAAAAAAAACCAAGCTTAAAAAGGCAGAATTGACAAAATTGCATAATCTTAAAAATTGTTTCAATTTATTTAAATAATTTATTTTGCAAGTGTTGAAAATAAAATGTTTTTCAATGAAAAAATGAAAAAAAAAATTTTTCTATTAAATAAAAAAAAAGAATATAAAGAACGTCTTTGTTAATAAAAATGACCAATAAAAAAGAATTTTTTATTTTTTTTTTATTTCATTTAAACGACTAATCTTCGCTACTTAAAAGAAAATGTCGATCCTCAAAAATAAACTTTCTTGATAATTGGTAAAAATTTGAACAAAGAATACTGATATATGTATTTTTTGATGCTGATTACGAATTTCTTATTGAAAAATTCAAAAACTTAACCGATTATCTGTTATTTCAAAATTAAATAAGTTTAAGAAAAAAATGGGATTGGGGCTAAACCGTTAATTTCATTTATTGCAATAAATAGTGTGAATTTTCCATTTGATTGATATTTAAAAAAAAAACTTTTTAAAAATGCCGAGAAGTAACTTCCTAAAAACTCAAAAAGCTTATAACGAAGAAACTTTACAAATAGCCATTGCCGAAATTGAAGCTAAAAAATTAAACAAACATCGAGCTTCTGTGCGCTTTAACATTCCATACTATCAGCAAATAAAGAGAAAACGTCAACAAAAAAAACGAGGATTAAAAGAAAGAAGGGTGAAGTTTTGAAACAATTAGAAGATGAAGAGGCAAAAAAGTTGAACAAAAAGAGGAAAAAAGTGACAATAATCAGTGATGAAGACGATGAAGAAGAGTCTGAAATTGAAATATCTCCACTGAACGACCAAAAAAGTTGTTTCAAATGTAAAAAAGTATTTGGAAAAGTCAAAACAAATCAAAACAAATGGATTTCCTGTGAGAAATGTAACAATTGGTCTTGTGGGAAATGCCTTCCAAGAGGCTTTGATTTAACTATGGAATTTTTTTGTTCAAAAAAGTGTTCTAAATAGATAAATTTTGTTTTAAAATAGGATACATATATTTTCTTATTGTATTTTAATTGCTTAAATTTATGTAATTCACGTATATACCCAAATGTAAGCGTTGAAACGTTAATGAAAGATCTTATTTTATTTTAACTATAACTTTTGAACCGTTCTTTTATTTTAAATAAAGTTTTTTTTTTAATTAAAGACAATATTCTCTTTTATTATTTTATATTTTTTTCGAAAAAAAAAAAAATAAATCTCACAACTAATTAGCGATCAAATAAAACAATTCACGGTTTTACCCCGTTTGACTATATACCTATAATAATTGTAAAAATACCCAAAATAGTAAATATTAAGACTTTGACTTTTTTTAATAATGTAAATAAAATATTGAATTAAGTTATGAATTTTGAAAAAATTTTTTTTTATTATATTTTATAAAATATAATTTCTTATTAAATGTTGCTTTAAAAATTATGTAATTTTTGTTGAAAAATTTCAATTTTTCTCTATTTCTCACAATTTTTTTTTTTTTTACTTTTTTTATTTTATCAACTTTTCTTAAAAAACCAGTCATTTTAGATCCTGAAGAAGGCTAATTCGGTCGAAACGCGTCGATTAATAAAATAATTTCGTTTTTGTAATTAAAAAAATTTTTTTAATATTTTTTGTTTAATGTTTGTATTTTGAATAAAAATTATTTTTTATTTAAACTTACAAATATTTATAATTTTTATTAAATTGACTTCATTTCTTAAGGACTTATTAAATTGTTATTATAAGCATTCAGCAGTGTTCGTTCTCATTTTAAATTCACTTTTATTCTATTAAATTTAATCTTCATTTTTTTCAAATAAAAAAAGGCTTGTATCTAAATGATCAGTAAAATTTACCAGTATAATAGATATATGATCAGTATTTAATTAAAAATTAAAGTTAATAATTTGAATGATCAGTATTTAATTGATATGATCGGTATAATAAATAATTAATCGGTAATATACTAGTAACGATTAGTATTTAAATGAAAATGATAATTAAAGATAAGAAAAAGAAGACTGCTTGAATTTATAAAGTCAAAAATAAAATCAATAAATCATTCAAACATTACCAGCATAGAAATAATCAATAATATTCAATTTTGACGGTGTGATCTTTGGCAAGATGACCTTCAATTGTATCGAACACCTATTAAACAAATGAACTCTATGAAATATCTAGGCATCACACTCTCTGACGATGATAAGAACTCAGAACATATAAATAAAAGAAAAAAGGCAGTTTATGCATCGTTGGCCAAATTAAAGGTCCTTGGTATTGTTAGCAATATTGCACATCCAAACATGAAAGGACAATTATATAAGACGTACTTACGACCAATATTATTTTATGGACTAGAGAACCACAATCTAGGTTCAACAGAAAAACTAAAAATTAAGAGAATAGAGGGTAACGTCATTAAAAGCATACTTGGGATACCAAAAAGGTGCAGGACAACTGAGTTACTTCTGGCGCTTAACTTAGAGCCAACCATTATTCGACTCAACACTTTAAATTGTGATTTCTATCAGAGACTCATCCGAAATACCTACACCAGGGAAATATTAAGAATCTTCGAAACAATTGAAGTCAATCAAAGTTTTATTTCTGAAATAGACGAATTTAAAAGCTTTGTAGGAGATGACAGCTCTTTGGAACGGAGTGAAGTTTGTAGAGTCTACAAATACATAGTAATGACTGACCTGAGGGCTTCAAAAGAAGATCATATAGTCCTGAAAATTAGAGAGATATTTAGCAACATGAATAGAGAGGAGATACCAAAAATTCTTTTTGAGTTTACCAGATTTGATCGACAGAACTAAAACTAAAACTGCAGGAAAAAAAAAAAAAAATCCAATATTATATTCTTATATTAATGTTTGTCCTCTTCTTTTATCTTTAGAATTTTAAAACGACTCTTCTTTTTGTACAAACTGATTTTATGCCTTTTTTTTTTATTACTAATTTTTAACGACACGCTTTATTTTACAGCGTATCGATAGTGGCCCAACTGGTGGCCTCTGCTCAGTAAATAAATAAAAAAAAAAAATATTCAATTTTGCAAATTAAAATTTTCAATTACAAAAAAATTCTAATGGCATCAAGTTTTCCAGAGTATATGTCAGATGATGAAGTTGAAATGGAAGATGAAGCAGATTTTCCAACTCTAAACGAAGAGTATAACGAAGCCGAAAGTGGTTAATGAAGAAACAAAGAAGCAGCATTGAAAAAAATTAAAGGAAGAAAGAACGTGAATCTCATGTGAGAGTTTTTTTTTGTGGATATTTGAAGATGATCTAAAGTGATCTAAGTTTTTTCAAAGTATTGAAATGTCTGATAGTGAGTATCGAGTAGTTGATGACTATGTACCTTCTGAATCAGAATCTGAAGACGAGGTTTAAGAATCCAATAAAAAGAAAAGAACCAGGAAGAACTGGATCTATCAGAGAACATTCGACGATCAAGAAGCATCCAAAGACTGGTTAGATTGCCAACACTGGGCATGGTATTAACAGAGAGACCAAGGAATATATAGAGGACTTACTAGAAAAAGGTGTTCAATTACCGCTTGTCCTTCTAAATAACATCGAGGAGGAAATAGAAAAAAAAAAAAAAGAAAATATCAAGACCGATTTACAAGTTCCAACTGAGAAGCAATTGTATAACTACCTAGCTCAGTATCGTAAACGTAAACTTATAAGATATTATTTTATTTGAAATTTTTTGAAATTTTTTATAATTCTTTTTTTTTTAAATCAATTTAATAAATAAAAATAAGAGATAATTTAAGTAAAATTAATTGCTGTTTTATTTAATTTAGGAGACAGATTAACAAATATAAGTTAAGGGTATTTAGTAAAATAAGAGATAGAAAAATATTAGTGATCGATTAAGTAATTTTAGAGATCGATTAAATACCTCCCATTTTTTAATTCATCATTATCGCCTGGAAAAGAGAAAAAATGGATGGCTTAAGTAACATGATGGAAGCTTTATTTTTACATTATGAAAAAAGATAAAAATAAAAATCAAGTGGCATAAAATGAATGATCAACAAAGAATTAATTATTTCAATTAATTATTAAATTTCAAAAATTGAATATTTTTTAAAGACACAAAAATGTAAAAGTATTACGATTAGCTTTTTTAAGCATAATAATAATTTTAATCTAAATAAGAAATTTAAAATGAAAATAAAATCAATTTTTCTTTTTTTGGTTGATTTTGTACAATTTTTCACTATTTTTTACAAAAATTTTAAAAAATAGTGGTCAAAAAAGTCAATCAGATTTATTTTTTACTTTTTTAAAAAAATTCAAAAAAAAATTTTTTTTTCTAGAAATTTTGGAATTTTTTTTTACTTAATTTTACAATAAAATATTTTTATTTAGTTCTTTATTCAGTTTTTTAAAATCATATTATTGTTATTCATCAATTCAACAAGAGTTTTATGTCACCAAAATTCGGGTGAGGTTTTTTTTTTTTAATTTTTTAATTTCTGATCAAAAATAGCTTACCTTGAATTAAACGCTGTCGACATTGTTCTACCAAATTTTGACAGTAGACAATTTCGGCCTTAAGCTCCCTCCATCTGTCAAAATCATCTCTGTATCTCGACTTAAGATCTTGGAGTTTTTTGATCAAGGCAAACTCTTCTTCGTCAATAACAGTCTCTCCAATTTCGTTCACAAACTCTCCCAGCGAGTATCTCTCGCTGCGTTTTCTTTCCACCTCGGCTTTTGTGTGATCAATCAGCGATTTGGTTTCGTTGATCTTGTGCGCCAAATCACTGTACTGCCTTCTCTTGCTTGACAAAATATCTAAAAAATAATTTTTTTATTAACCATGTTCATTTCCTCAAAACACACTATTTTTTTTTTATTTATTTGTTTTATCTGTGCCGAGCTTAAGCTCCTTCAGAATAAAATAAAAAAACAAATAAAAATATATTAGAATCAAAATGAATAAAATAAACAAAATGATTATCTAACCAGAGTTTTATAACAATCACAAGCCAAGTGCAAGTCAGGGCTTTGACTTGATTCAAAAATTTAAAAAAAACAAGTCAAGATTTTTACTTATTTTTAGAACAGAATTAAAATTTATAAGAAAATTGTAAGCATTGAATTTTTTTATTCAGGAAATAAATTAAAATATTTGTTTAAATTCTTTTTCAATGTAAATATTGAAACATGATTTTTTAAACAATTCACATTATTGTCAAATTCTTTTTAAGTGAATTTATTAATAAAAAACAAAAAAATTTGTGCTTAAAAAAATTTTAGAAATAAATAAAACAAGATAGAAATATTAAAAAATATTTAAAAAATCAAGATATAAAAAAATTTATGACTTGAAATTTTCATATTTTTGAAACAAGTCAAATGCAAGACTTGCTATTTTTAAAAAATATATTTTCAAGTCCAAATCATCCTTTGACTTGTTTTTGACTTGAGATACCATTTAAGATTTTAAACATAATAAAGGATAAAAAGAAAAAGACAAATATAAAATAAGTTTAATAATATAATGTAAATTTGGTAAATGTGTTTAGAATTAATATTAGAATTTAAAATTTATTTGAAAAATTTTTATTTTAGATTTTATTTTAAAATATAAAAAAGTCTCAATTGAAATTATTAAAACATTAATCAGTCACTTAAAAAGATAAGGGTTGGCCTGTTAATTAAATATAAATTTTAAATTTTAATAGAATATTTCTTGTTATTCTATTAAAATTTATTAGATTTTATTTATTTGTATAATTTGAAAACTAAATGCTTTAAAAATATTTTTATGGCATGCAAATTTTTGTCAATTTTTTTTAAAAAAAAATTTTAGAAAAAATTTAATTTCCTTAAGTAAAAAAATTTATGAACGCGAGTTTAATACTCTCCAAACGAGAACGAGTACAAGTAATTACCCGAGTAAGACTCGTCTAGCGAGTATGATTTTGAGTACGAATACAATACTTGTATGAAAACTCGTCTTTGTTTCGAGTACAAATGTATGCTTTGGATATATCGAAAAAGAGACAACAGACCTTTTTAGATTTATTGAATGATTCGGTACATTTTTTGGTTAAGAAATAAATATTAAAGAAATCAATAGTTCTTCTATATTTTCTAAAGCCGGATTGTTCTTGTCTTAATAAATTATTAGCCTCAATAAAGATGAAGAGCCTATTTGCAACAGCACGCTCAAGTAGTTTATCTAAACAGCTAGTTACACTTATTGGTCGATAATTTGCTGTGTTGAATCGATCATTTCTTGTTTTGGGTATCATGGTGACTTTAGATACTTTCCATTGATCAGAAAAATTACCTTGTTCAATACATGTATTGAATAGGTAGAGAATTTGATTATGGGTATGAATTGATAAGTTTTGTAACATTATGTTATAAATGTTATCTAGGTCAGCAGCTGAGAGAGGTTTTGTTTTAAGGATAGAAGTGGTCATTCATAGTAAGCTTAAATGTCCTTGAGTCTAAGAAGGATCTTATCCAGTTTATTAAGTAGCTCGATTTATTTTAATCAATTTAAAGATTAAACCTTCATATCTAATCCTATCAAAGACTTTAGCAATATCAAACAAAAGGCAACAAACTCTTTTCGGGTCAATTCCCTTATGTGACCAAAAATTTTTTAGGTGATAGGTGACCAACACTGGTCAAGAAATACGTGATCAAAATTTAGGGGGAGTATATTAAAATAGCACATTTAAATTAGCACAATCAAATAAGCAAAAAAATAGCAACTTAGTTTTGTTTCATCAATTAAAATAGCAAGAATAAAATAGCAAGAACAGACAAAAAATATTAATTTAGATTTAACTAATTTAGATGGACGAATTTATTGATTGTTTTATAACCTTAATATCGAGCATGGCTTTGTTACACTTTCCCAGAAAAATAAACCACTACTTTCTTTCAAACGTCATTTTTTTCGTTTAAAAGATACAAAACAATACCTAACTGTCACCAAGAAATTCGACTGGCGCTGTACTTACCCAAGTTGTAGTTCTACTTGTGAAACAAATGGATGTATTGTCCGATCTTCTTATAATGTATTTGTCAAATAAAGAATATAAACGAAAAATCAAAGAAGTTGCTCGTATGTCAGACAATTACCCGACAAAAATTATTGCCATGTTAAGGAGTGATGTTTTACTAAAAGTCGAGGAAGTATTTTGAACAATTTTAAGATAGTATGGCTCTTATTCTTAAATATTAATTAACTTTTTTCGGATTGAACACAAATTATTAAATAAGTAATAAATTTTGCTATTTAAACGTGCTAATTTTTTTTGATACCTAAAATTTACAGGTAAAGATTTCGACCTGGCTATTTTATTCTTGCTATTTTAAATAAGCTAATTTATTACCTGCTCTTATAATACGGGTCTGGTTATTTACACTTACAACAAAATGCAAATTTACATAAGAAAATTTAAATATACGTAAGATCTTTTTACAATAAAGTAAAAGTATCTAGTTTGTTGTAAAGTTCTTTATTTAAATGTATAAAAAACCATATGAATGTAAAAAAATATAAAAAGTGACACAAATAAAATTATTTTAAATTGGTTTAATCATAACTTAATGGATTTGACTTTGTTTTCTTTTTGACAGGTTTAGTATTAGATCTTGATCATTTACTATATCATCACAATCAATTGCATGTTGATTGTTTTGAAATATTTTGTAAATGAGACAATCACCACAACGCATTCTTTCATTTTAAACTTTTTGTTTAGTGTTGTATTATTTTCTAAACTCTATGTTTGCTTTAATTTTTATAAGTGTGTTTTTATTTATATATGTATATTTTACTTGTCATAAGTAAGATTTAAGAATTTTAAATTCGAATTAGAAATAAGTGTATATTTTACTAGAATTTAAGTAAAATTTATTTTTATATGTACAAAATATTTTTCTTATGTATATTAGCAAAACGTCATAAGTGAAAAAGCAGAGACCCTTATAATACAGAGCCAAATTAAGGTGAACAAAAATATTGACTTAATAAAATCATGATCACCTGATGCTAACCTTGATCACATAATACTAACATTGACCACAAAATGTTAGTCTTGATCACATTAAAATAAAAAATTGTAACAAAGTTTAAATTTTAGTATTCAAATAGAAAATTTTTTTCATCAAAAAGAGTTTAAAGTTAAACATGAAAGTAGACTTCAAAATGTTTTGTTATCTTCTGTTAAGTATAAATCTTTAGTTTATGAAAAACAAGCTTTAGAAGTACCTGAGAATCTTGAATCAATTGAAACTATTAAAGAAACTTTAAGTAATAAACGTGATCTAGTTAAATGTGAGTTTTGTGGTAAATATTTTGAAAAAAGAAGAATAAATATTCATATGAGCAGAAAACATTAGATTATTTTTTTTTACTTTAAAAACTTAAATTTTTTTTATTTTTTTTTTATTTTTTTGATAACATAAAAAAATTTTGATCACAAAATAAATTTATTTTAAATTTCAAATTTTTTTTCTCATTTTTTGTTCACCTAAATTTTGATCACGTATTTCGTGACCAGTGTTGGTCACCTATCACCTAAAAAAATTTTGGTCACATAAGGGAATAGACCCCTCTTTTCTTTCTTTTAAATTACTCCACAATTTTCTGAATCAAAAAGTGTTTATTATCTGAAGTTCGCCGATGTTTACTAAATCCAGATTGCTCCTGGATAAGAAGTGAATTTAGTTCTAAAAAATTGTATAATCATGAATATACTATACGTTCCAGTAACTTTCCTAAACAACTCGTTATACTAATTGGTCTGTATTTTAAAGGATTTTGTGAAGTAGAGGCTGTTTTTAGAATCAAAGTAATGTTCACAGTTTTCCATGATTTCGGAGGGATAAGTTAAAAAGTTCTAAGATTTCTATAAAGAATTTCTGGGTAAATTTTTAGCATAATACTATCTAAATCAACTACCTTTATTCTCATTCCAGATGCGATTAATTTCATTGCCTCTTTCTGCTTTGAATTCTTCAAAGGCCGCATTCTTAGTCGGCGGCGTTCTTTAAGGTAAAAAGATTAACTTGGTGACAGATTAAATAGGATATAATCTCACGATAAACGCTGAAAGTCTTTTGATGTTTGAGTCAAAGAGCCGGAGTCTTTTTTTAGCGCTTCGGCAAAGTCTTTGCCAGCTGCTTTGGTTGATGACTTGGCGTCAGGCACAGGCGATGAGCTTTTGTTGTTTGCTTTGAGGCGATTTTTTTTGGTAAGCTTTAAAAGATCGCTTTTGGAAACTCGCGAGTCTTTGCCAGCGTAGCCGACACCGAAGCCTTGTCCATCGGTGTCGCCGACAAGTGACGAGTCATCGACCATTGAGTATCCGGCCTTTTGGGCCTCGTTGATCTGGTCCATGTCATTTTTGTCGAACAGAGCGTACTTTTCTCTAAGTCTCTGTTCCACGTCTTTTTCCATTACTTTGCATATTCGCTTGAAAGCGCTAAAAGTCGCTCTAATTTGTCTTACATTCACAACTTCTATTTCTTCCAGACTTCCCTCAATGTAGCGTCGGCACTGATTCTCAATTTCGTACAGCTGATGCTCGGACAAAGGCTCGTAAGAGTGGTTTTTTGTGTTTGTCAATGTGTCGTGCATTGCCAGCTCTTGACGCAGCATTTTAACTTCGCTGTCCAATTTTTGCATCATTCTCTTTAAGAAATTATTTTTATTTCAGGTGTTGTTTTTTAATTTTAATTTATATTTTGTGATAGGATTTATTTTGACTGCAAATATTTGATGTTTTTAGACTCAGTCCAAACTCTTGTTACAATTTAACTCTTCAAATTTGCTCACAAAGGATTCAAAATAAAAAGTAAACTTTCGGCTCCAAAATTGAGCTTTTTAGTTAAAAAAAATTTAAATTATGTAACTAAAAGTTGATTTTCAATTTCAGGCTTAGATTGAAAAGGCAATCAATTAATGGACTGTCAAAATAGACTAAATCTACTTACAAAAAAACTACATTTTATGACAAATAAATTAATTGACTGATAAAATAATGATTTAATCGACAAAAATACTTTTCGATCGACTAATTATTTTTATCATCTTGGCGTACATTTAGTGACTACTCTCAATTTTGCCAGATCAACTAAACCAGTCTGCTCCAATGATTGGAAACAAAGTAAATGCAATTGTAGAGAATTTGCTAAAAACTTCAACTGCATTCATGTTCTTGGCCAAGCAAATCGTTACAAGCTTTGCATTTTCCTAGAAGAAGCTAAAACTATTTCAATTGGTCAGAAACGCATAAGAGGAAGACCAAAAAAGCAAAAAGCAGCTTTGTTTTACCAAATGATTGTAATTTGAACAGTTTAGATAATGAAACCGATCTCGGGCAAGAAGCTGCCGAAAAAGAGCCTCCTAACGAATCAATAGTCGAAGAGAAAGCATTGTTGCTGAAGCAACAGTCGCTGATGTGGATTACCAATAAAACGAGGAAGGCCATAGAAATCAACAACTCAGGTGAAAAAAATAAAAAAAATTTGTTAATCAATTAATTCATTTTGTCATTTAAATAAATGTTTTTGTCCCTAAAATTAGTTTATTTTGTCTATAAAATAGGTTGTGTCACTTCAAAATTAATAAATGATCATCTCAATATATATTTTTGTCAGTCGTTTAGTTTTTTTGTTTCAATAATTAGTTTTTTTATAGTCAGCAAAATAGATTAAATTAGTCACCACTTTTTACATTCATTAATTTGACTAAAGATTAAATAATTAAAGATTTTTTGGTTGTGTTGTGAATTTAAACTACAAATTCAACAAAAATTCTTCATTTTTTGATTAAAATTAAAATTAATAAAAAATATTAGAAAAAATACTTCACCATACCTTGTTGCACCTTTTTTCCTAAAATGAAATTTTTGTTTTCGTTTTTTTTTTAGTAAATCAAATCAATAATCTATTTAAATCTTATTGATTCTTTGTTTTTTGTCTTTTTTTACATGAGAAAATTATTTTAATTATTTTAAATAATACTAGAAAAAAAACTGCAACATACTTTGTTGCATTTTTTTTTCTAGTATTATTTATTATCTATAATTTTAATCAAAAAATGAAGAATTTTTGTTCAATTTGTATTTGAAATTCACATATTTGAAATACCGATTTTTTGTAAATTAAAAAAAAAACGATTTTTTCCTTTTTCATTGTAAATAATTTTTTAATCAGTCTTAGGTAATAAAAAATGTTCAAAATAATGTTTTAGAAAAATGCAAATATACCAAAGGTAAAAAAAAGAAAAAAGTCCAAACAAATTTTAAAATATCAATCTAGTGCTAATTAAAAAATTTATTTGGTAACATACTCAATTTTAATGAAACATTTAGCGTCTTTATAACCCGTAAACAAAAAACGCTTAATAAATGCCACAAAAATTAATTAATCTATTTCCGTTTATTTGTAACCATTACTTAAGATTTTTAAAGACAAGTTATTTTACATTTCAAAATATAAATTTAGAATAAAATTTTATTTGATTTCTAGAAAACAAAAATAAATGCTTATTTAAAATTAAGTTAATCAAATATTTAATAAAATTTTTAAAGTTTAGAGTACCTTCCAACTGCAGTAATGTTTAAATTGTAAAAATTAGAACTTAAATCAATTTGATAATTAGCTCTATTTTAAATTTTTGATTAAACATCACCTTAAAGTCCTAAACTTAATTTCGTTTTTGAGTAAATTACACATTGGTAAATTTAAAATTAAATGTTGATAAAAAAAATTAACTTTTTGAATTTTTTATTTTAATTTTTAAGATATTTAAACATTATTGCATAAGACTTCAAGAGAAGAAAGAGGCTACTGTTTTTCGTTCCACGGGAAAGATAAAAATAAACTTGAAAGGTTAGGGTTAGGGATTAGTGCCATATACTTTGTTGCACCTTTTTGGCCTAAAACAAAATCTTTATTTTCTTTTTTTTTAGTAAATCAAATCAATAATCAATATATTTTAACCTTAGAAAAATTATTTTAGGTAAAAGTATGCTGCACTATATTGCAGTATTTTTCTAAAACACTTTCTATTTTATTATATTTAATTTTAATTTACCAAAGAAGAAAAAATTTTTATATGAAATTCAGAGTATCCTAAACTGGCTCCTGAATTCATTTCAGCAGAAT
Organism: Brachionus plicatilis; assembly: GCA_010279815.1. Lineage (NCBI taxonomy): Eukaryota > Metazoa > Rotifera > Eurotatoria > Ploima > Brachionidae > Brachionus > Brachionus plicatilis. Next base: position 33,344 of record QEOQ01000258.1, on the reverse strand, counting down.
CCATAAAGTAAGTTTTTTAAAGAAAAAAGTGACTTTTAATAAGAATTTATTTAATCAATTATTTAAAATTTAATCAAATTTTTTATTATTATGTTTTGCTTATTAAAATAATTATTTAAAAAAATTTTTATTGTTTTTTATTTTTTTTACAAAAACATTTTTTCATAAAAATTTTGTTTTTAAAACACCGAAAAAAAATTAAAAAAATTAAACAAAAAATCGGGTCATATTTATTCGGGCTCATTACTCATTAACAATAATTAGTAATTTGGTCTCATAATTTAATTAAAATGAATTACTATCTATTTTTTCTATAAAAATGATTACTATTCATGTCCTCAACTCATTTTCTCTCTCAATTATTACTTTAATGAACTTATTAATTACTGATATAATATACATAAATTAATTAAATTGAATCAATTAAAAAAAAATAAATTTTTAGATTTTTTTAAATTAAAAAATAATATTTTAATTTTTTTTTTCAAAAATATTTATTTTAAAATTAATTTTTAACTTATTCTAAACCAGACATTAAAGCGGCTAGCTGTGCCTTAATAAAATAAAAAAAAAAAACTAAAATAAAAAAATTTCTATTTTTAAAATATTGAACTTCCTTTTGAGCTCTTCCTTGGTATCTGATGGAGCTGTAGGAAATTTATGATAGGAGGAGATCTCAACGCGAAAACTAAAAGTTTAGGTTGTTTGAGAGAAAATTCTTAACAAGCTCAGCATCTCTGTAATAATGATAAGACTCTAACATATAATAAATTTAAAGCGGAATTTTTTGAAGTCCTTGATATTTTTTTAATCCCGTCTTCACTCTCAGATAGAGTTGTATTAATATAATAAAATATCTCTCAAATAGAAAATAAAAAACGATAGGTAATCTTTACAAATCTTTGATAGGATCAATCTTGGATTATTCTTTTTCTTTTTTAAATTCATTCTCACAAACTAACATCGAAAAAAATACAAGTCATTCAAAAATATAATTTTTAATTTAACCAAAAAATTTTTAAATAAAAATTGTATTCATGAAATAAAAATCTTGCCAAATATAATTTTTTTAAGAATTAAAAAAAAAAATTTATTTTGATTTAAGTGACGCTATAATTAAAAAAAAAAATTTTTAAAATACCTATCCTATCTAATTTACAAAAATGAAAAAAACAAATGACCAAATGCCAATGACGTAAAAATGGTGTTTTAACTTTTAATTCTTTTTAAAAGTTCTAAATAAAATTTTAACTCTGATTTTAAGTTAAGGATTTTTGAATTATTTTTTAAATTAAAAAGAAGGCATTAGGAAAAATAGATAAACATACCATGGGATCTATAATTTCATTAACAGCAGGCTCTACAGTCACATTCATCATTCTGCTTGCGAACCTTAAAGTTGACACCTTTGAAAAAAATTAAAAAAATTTTGAAAAAAAACAACAAAAAATATTTTCTACTGTTTCTTCCATGTGCCTTCCTTCGGGCCATATATTGGCAATCATTCTGGTCATACAATTACCACCTATCGAGTCTTTTAGTAAATGTGTTAGCTTGGACTGTCTGAATTGAACAAAAGGCTTTCTCGAGTCGGACAAGCCGATTACTGCCTGTTCAAGAAAAGACAACGACTTGTTAATATATTGAGCTTCTTTTTGTGTTATTCCTTGGGACTTGAGCAAAAAATTAACATCAAAAAATAAAAAAATTAAATGTTTATTTGATACCTGAGTTTTGGCCAAGCGTTCCGAACCAGCCAAATCGACCAAGTTCAGCTTGGACAAAGTGTATTTGTCACTAGATGACGAAATTGGTTTGCTCTCGACCCTAATTGTAAAAATACAATGTGATCTAGAGCTCACTTTGTTCAAAATGTGAGCTCCTATCGATCTGTTTGTTTCACCCTTTAATTTAAAATTTGTTTATTTTTTAAACTATTTAGATAAGAAAAAAATACTTCGAATAAAAGATTCAAAGCTTCTTCCTCGGAAGAACACATTTGATATGTAAGTCCTTTGACAAACACATCGCCTCTGTCATCGTAAATCGAAAGACCTGAGCTGAACTCGGTCGCATTTGATAGTGGGACAGGAGACAATAAATCATACAATTGCTCGTTATATATTTCTATATAGCCGATTCTTTAATAAAATTATTTTTTTTTAATTTTTAAAATTATTTTTATATTTTTTAGTAAAAAATTATTAGAGGTCTTTTTAAAGGACTGAAAGAACCAGTTTTTTATGAAAATTTTCCGCAAAGTTTATTTAAAATATTTTAATAAAATGTCAATTTAAATTTTTTTTATGATCTGTGACAAAAAAAAGAGTCTGGCTTGTTATTTCACCAAAATTTAAATAAGTCAAAATTTTAAAAGACAAAAATTTTATATTTGCTTGAAATTTTAGGGGTTTAATTTACATATGTCTATAATGAACTGATTAAAAAAATTTAAGAATATTTCTCTTTAAATTTTAAAAAATTTATCAATTATAAAAAAATTTATAAAATAATTTTTTATACAAGTAAGAAATTAGCTATATATATTAAAGATAAAAAATTTAAAAAAAGCCTAATTTATTTTATTTTTAAATGGTTTTGCATTTTTAGAGTTTCTATCTTTAATAAAGATAGATATTTTTTTACTTTTATAAAAAAAAATTGAAGATTTTTTTTTTAGAAAAATAAATTTTATAAGTTTGATGTAATCTGTTTAATTTCAATGAAATACGATTGAAAAAGTAACTCTAATTAATTTTATAAAAATTTGAAATATTTTTGAAAATTTTTATTAATTAAAGAGAAAAAAATACACCACATAAATCATCAAAAATTTTAATATGATATGATTTTATATTTATAAATTATATTTTCTATAAAAGTAAAAAAAAAGTAAATACAAGTTCTCCTGAAATTAAAAGTTGTTGAGATTGTAATTGGAAAAGAATGGGTTTAATTAAAAAAAATTTAATATTAGAATAAAAAATCCATTTTTTCTTGAAATTGATTTTTACCATTTTTCACTACAATTTTAATTTTTTTGGCCCATTATTAAAAAAAAAAAATTACAGAATTAATGTTTATTTAAGTAAAGTGCTGCCACGATATTTTACTTACGTGAAATATGGTAAATTCACGATATTTTACCATATTCAACGTAAAATATCGTGGCAGCACTTTACTTAAATAAACATTAATTCTGTATTTTTTTTTATTTTAATAATGGGTCACCAAAATATTTAAAATCAAAAATACGTTTAAAATTATAAAAAAAAAAAAAATTTTGGGTCAATAATGTCTAACCCAAACTTATCTGGCCCGAAAAAAATATCTCCGGTCACCATACTGGCATCATCAGGTAACATGACCCACTTGGTAACATAGCAGGCCAGACCCAAAAAAAATAATTTGATTAATTCTTTTTTAGTTTTTACAAGGAAAATTAAACATTTTCATTTTTTCAATTTTTAAATTATTTTTAAAAAAATTTTCTTTTGAAATTATAAAAAGTGTTATTCCTTTTAAAAAACACAAACTTTATGATCACCGTTTATTCAAACACCATCGAGACTTTATTTACTCCCAATCACATCTGAAGTTATTCTAAAGTGTTCAGGTCAAATTTTCTAAACTTAAAAACTTTTCCTTTTTAAATTAAAAAGTGTAATTACTTAATTTATTTTGAAAAATTAAAATGGAACTCTTAAAATAATTTGTTTTGTTTTTTTTTTTTTATTTTACTAGTAATAATTATGAGAAAAAGAGCAAAAAAAAGTAATTGAAAGCTCAGAAAAAATTAGGCTTTTAAGACCTTCTATTTAAAATGAAAACTAAATTTTTTTATTTGTAATATAAAGATGGTTCATTAGCCGAAATTAATAAAAAAAATTTTTTTTAAAAAATTAAAATTAAAAAAATTCTAATTTGTAAAACCAAATGCAGCAACAGATCAAGGATAATGAAAAATATTTTTTAAATGTGATTTTTATGTTTTGACTTCAGAGCATTTTTTAAAAGAGCATATAAATATCAAGAAGTTCGCAAGGAAACTAGACCTAAATTTTTGTTTTCTTTTAATAATTCGGTAAACAATTTTGAAATTCACTAAAGAGGTGGTAAAAAAATTTTTCATTTTAATCCAACATTAATTCGAAGAGGAAAAGATAAAAGTAAGATTTAAATGCACCATAACTCTGCCGTAAGCCGGTCCCAAGCCCAGGATGAGAAAAGAGGAGGGTGGTGGCAGCCACACTATGTGGTCTTCTACGAGTCCGAAGAAGAGCTGTATTACGGGTACATAGATCTACGGGTCTTTGTCCTAGTCTTGTCGTATGAGGGTGCCGCTGGCTTGACCAACATCCAGTATAGAATCTTAGCAGAGCAAGAACTTGTTTTACAGCTGACCCTCTTTGGATAGCCGTAACTTTGGAAGCACTAAAGTTAAGACATTGTCTCTTTCTAAATTGACAATGTCGCTTGGTTTGTGGTTCCAAGCTAGTCTAAATAGTTGCCGAGTTCGCAGCCATATTAAAAGTGCTCGGATGAGTGGCGCTGTTTATGATGAACGTCCCACGTGCTTCTTAGGGGAAGGCGCCGTCATAACTATGCCGTTTGCCGGTCCCAAGCCCGGATGAAAAAATAGGAGGGTGACTTATCTTTTTTAAATTTTTTTTCCTAAATTATATGGTATACTTTCTACAAAGACAAATTCCTTTAATAAACTTAAAATAAAAATTTTTTTTTTATACAAATCAGAGTGAAAAAAATTATAAAAGAGAAAATTTTTTAAAGCAATTTTTCCAATGATCAAGACAAAATCATTATTTTAAAAAATATCAAATAAATCCTTGATTTTTTTTTCAGCCAAATTAAAAAATATATTCTTTTCTTTAAATCCTTTAAGATCTTTTGTAAGAATGTTATATCAAATTAATTATTAAGATTAAAAAGATGACCAAAAGTACCTGACTGTAAAAGATCTATCCTGGTTGTCGTGAATTTCTTTAAAAATGTGCTGAATAGTTCTGGGAATTATGCCGCGTTGTTGGTAATTTTCAGTTGCGCCGGTCATGGAAAAAGTTTTACCGGCACCGGTCTGTCCATAGCACATTACAGTGCCATTGTATCCGTCCAGCACGCTCAAAGCAATATCTTTGACCACTCTGTCATAAACAGAATCCTGTGACACATTATGCAGTATGCCATCGACTTTAAACGACCAGTCGTTTATTTGATTGTTGACATAAGCCTGACTGTTTGTCTTTTTTCTATTGTAAATATTTACAGCCTTGAATTAAAAGATTAAAAATAAATGGAAAAAAATAATTTATCCAAGCACATACTTTTCCATCGGAGCCAAATTCGATCATGTCATCAGCAAAGTTGTCGCATGGTCTACTGCGCAAGTAAACTTTAACTTTGGTCTGTCTGGGTCCGGGCATTTTTTGACAATATGCAGATAGATTTTGTTTTATCCGTTTATTTCATCTGAGCAAAAGCTTGCTTTTAGTAACTAATAAACTTTATGTTTCTAGTAGTCATGGCAACCGAACATAAAACCAAGCATATTTAAATGCTTGTTAATTTGTTTACTTAAAATTGAGTGACGAAATAATTCAAGCCTGTAGGAAGTTTTGAGCCTTGGCACCTAAATTTAAATAAATTTATAATTTTGTCTCCATATGAATCGAAAATGTTTAGTTTTTAGCATTAAAAAAACATTGGAATTTTATTTTATTTGTTTGTTATAATAAAAAAATATGGGTTTTTGAAGTGTTTATTTTTTAATATTCTATTTTTAAATTTTTTAATTTTGTGATAGATTTAAAAAAATAATAAAAAATTAATTGGATCAGTTTTCTGAGAGCAATAATATTATCAAACCATATAAATATTAATTTAATTTATTCCATAATTGAGTACAAAAAAAAAATGAATAAATTTTCACACATCCAGTTTTTGCCACATATAATTTTTAATTAATTTTTATTTTATATGTCAGAAAATCTAAAAAAAAAATAAATAAAATCTAAAAAAATAAACTTTTCAAATTTGACCTTTTTTTTTTAAATTTTTAATTTTTTTTAATAATGTTAAAAATAATAACTTAAAATATTTTATCAACTTTGAAAAGAATTTTGGACAGTTAAATAAGATTATTAAAGAATCGTTTGATAGTGTAAAATTATCATATAACTCAGTTTATATCAAAGATAAAGATTTACTGATTGTGAATAAAATTTACAAAAACTTAGTTTCGATTTTTGTTCTAAATTTCAATCTGAATGACTCAAAAAATATTTTTTCAAATAAACAAGAATGTAATATTTGTCAATTTACAGTAAAAAGTTTTTGTGTAAAATATAAAAATTATTCTCTACCTATTTTATGTGATTCTAATTGTGATACTACTGGAATAGTTTATATAATTAAGTGTTTAAAATGTATAGAATTTTACTTCGGGGAATCGAATAGATCAGCCAGATAAAGACTTTTAGAACATTTAAATGCAAAAAAAGGTTTAGAAAAAATTTAAGAAAATCGCTCTGTAATTTTGACAAATGTTCCGAAGTCTCGATTCATTTCATTTTCGATGGTCACACTGATCAAGATTTTTCTTTTTAATATTTAAATCAAATAATGATATTGATTCCATAAGAAAATCAACTGAAGACGATTTAATTAATTTATTCATTAAATTTCAAATTCCAATTTTAAATTAAAAAAAATCTATAAGTCGGATAACATTAGAACCTTAGCCTTTTCTTAAATTCATTGTATAATTGTAAATTATAATTAGTTAATATTTCAAATAATGAAAAAAATTCAAAAAATTTTATTCTTTTTTTCTTTTTTTTTTTTTTCTTAATTAAAAAATTAAAAAATTGTAATTCTCGGTCATCTAGATCCTGAAGAAGGCCTATCGGTCGAATCGCGTTGTTTTCTACAAAATTGTCTCTTTTTGATTTTTATTAATAAATTTTAAAATAAAATTTAAATTGTTTTATTCGAATTACTTTATTTTTAAACTTATTTCTTTTTGAAGTTTTATTTTTTTCAATTGCATGTCACAATTTTACATTTCTTCGTATTTTCGAATCTATTTTCATTTTTAAAAAATTTGAAAATTATTAAATATTAAAAAAATTTAAAAAAAAAAAAGAATTTTACCTAAAAATTATTTTTTTAGCCATTTTTGATTTTCTTATTTAAATGCATCATAGCGTAATTTAGCGAAATTTTGTGTAACAAATTATCAAGAAAAGTCAGATTTTAGAACCAAATATCAAATTTTTTATTCAATTAAGTATTAAGTTGAATTTTGAATTTTGATTTTTTTTAGTCTAAAAAAGCTTCAGCTCGGTACAGATGATTAAAGAAATTATAGAAATTTAATTTAGATTTTTTAGGTTTATTTAATTTAGATCTATTGATATAGAATTATGGCAATAAACTTGTGATCAAAATTTATTAATTAAAATTTCAAAAAATTTAATAAAAAAAATTATATTTAATTTTAAAAACAATTGGTCATTTTATTTACTTATAAAAATTTATTTAAATTTAAATTTAATGAATTGAATTTGATTTAAAAAAATTATCTTTTTCAATTTTATGAATAATTATTGCTTTAGACTTAAAAAAATATGTTCTCAAAATTTTCATATTAATTTATATAAGTAAATAATGTGATCAATTGTTCTTAGAATTAAATAGTATTTTTTAGGTTAAATTTTGTGATTTGTGGGTCATAAAATTTTTCAATCTAATAAATTGTTGAGGTGGTTTACTTCAAAACCATAATTTAAAGATTTTTATTAAAAAAAAATTATACAACAAAAAATCCTAAGATTACGCCAAAATTCGCAGTAACAATAAAAAAATTTTCCATCAAGGTTTTTAAGCTCTAGAGTTTTTAAAAAAAATATTTAAGGCATTTGCATGAAATAAAAAAATTTAATTCTTTAAAAATGTCTTTTATCGAAATATAAAAAATGTCTTATTTGTTAAATTTAAAACATTGAAAAAAAAAAAAATCAAAATAAATTACAAATAAATTTTTGGAATGTATCTCCATTACTCTGACAAAATTGATCTTTACATGTTTTATAAAAAAAAAAGATTAAAAACGTTAATAATAGTGAAATCTTTTACTCAAACTTATCTAAATAATTGAAAAAAAAGACACACAATTGAAAAAATTCTTATCAAATATTAATATTAGATTATTGTCGTATCCTGACACAATATTACCATTCTGCATAATAGCCAAACATTCAACCGAACGATTCTGACAATTTAAAGTCTTTAAACATTCAAAAGTGTCTTTGTGCCATATTTTTATTGTTTTATCCCGTGATCCGGAAACAATGTTACCATTTTGCATTATTGCCAAACATAAAACCCAATTGGTGTGACCATTTAAAGTCTTTAAACATTCAAAAGTGTTCTTTTCCAAAATTTTTATTGTATTATCCCATGATCCCAACACAATATTACCGTTCTGCATTACTGTTAAACAATCAACCGAACTATCGGGACCATTTTCAGTTCTTAAACATTCAAAAGTGTCTTTATCCCATATCTTTATTGTCCTATCATCCGATCCTGATATAATATTACCATTGGGCATTATTGCCAAACAAACAACACATTCACTATGACCATTTAAAGTCTTTAAACATTCAAAAGTGTCTTTATCAAATATCTTTATGGTATTATCTGATCCAGAGACAAAATTACCGTTCTGCATTATTACCAAACACATTTCCGGAATATTTTGATCATTTATTGTCTTTAAACATTCAAAAGTGTCTTTGTCCCATATTTTAATTGTTTCATCATCCGACCCTGTAACAATATTACCGTTCGGCATAATTGATAAACATAAAATCCAATTAGTGTGCCCTTTAAAGACCCCTAAGCATTCGAAATTCTCTTTGTCCCATATTTCTATAGCATTACCCAATGATCCTGACACAATATTCCCGTTCTGCATTATTGCCAAACTTACTACACATTTATCATGCTCATTTATAGTCTTTAAACATTCAAAAGTGTCTTTGTCCCATATTTTAATTGTTTTGTCTGGTGATCCGGAAACAATGTTACCATTCTGCATTATTTCCAAACAATCTACATCCTTATTGTGACCATTTATAGTTTTTAAACACTCCAAAGTGTTTTGGTCCCATATTTTGATTGTTCCATCATCCGATCCTGAAGCAATATTACCGTTCTGCATTATTTTCAAACATACTACACACTTGGTATGAGAATTTATGGTCTCTAAACATTGGAATGTGGCTTTGTCCAATATTTTAAAATTTTTATTTGATCCTGAGACAATGTTATCGTTGTGCATTATTGCCAAACAAATAACACAATAATTTTGACCATTTATAGTTTTTAAACATTCAAAAGTGTCTTTGTGCCATATTTTAATTGTTTCATCAACTGATCCTGAGATAATGTTCCCGTTCTGCATTACAGCTAAACCGGCAACCGAATTTTTATGACCATTAATTGTCTTTAAACATTCAAAAGTGTCTTTGTACCAAATTTTAATTGTTTTGTCCAATGATCCTGAGACAATGTTCCCGCTCTGCATTATTGCAAGACATTTTACCCCATATTCGTGACCATTTATTGTCTTTAAACATTCAAAAGTGTCTTTATTCCATATTTTTATTGTTTTATCATCTGATCCCGACACAATGTTCCCATTAGGCATTATTTGTAAACACATTACATTGTCTTTATGACAGCAGTTTAATTCATCAATATATGTCGGGAAGTGTTCTCTATTAAAATTATTTACTTTTTTTTTCCATGTATCCCAGAGCTTCTCAATATTCAATTTTTTCATATTTGATTTGTGTTTGGTAAATTTTTTTTCCGTCTAATTTTTTTTAGTTTCTATGGAAATTTTTTTATTGTTTAATTTATTAATTCAAACCTTATTTTAAATTTTTTTATAATCATCTAATACCTGAATCTGAATAAATTTAGAAAATAAATTTTTTCTGTTTTTTTTGGATTCCTGCTAACTTTTTGATATTTCACTCAATTGGGATATAATCTTTTAAAATTCTGAGATTTTAAATAATTTTGTCTTTCGTTGCACAATTCTTAAGTTTTTGGAAATTTTATTTTTTAACACAAGTTTAAGAGTAATTTTATTCTTGATAATTCTATAGTTTTTTTAGATCCTATATTTTGACAACTTTTTGCTTTGTATTTTTATTTAACATAAAAATTTGAAGATTGAATTAAGGGCATTTTTTTAAATATTCGTGCTGCTTCTAGAAGAATATTATGGTTTCTTGGCGAAAACATAGTCTTTGACATAATCTTTAATAAAATTGTCTACAACGCAAATTTTTAAAATTTTCTCAAATTATTGGCATCTTAAACTTTTATTTTAAAAATATTAGTAGAAAAGATCAATCATTTCATTATATTACATATTCACAATTTAATATTTGAAATTAATTTTTAAATGCTATATACAAATACTTATTAAATAAAAAATTTCAATATAAGCTCTACAAAAAATCTACAAAATTTATAAATGTTAAAAAATCAATTTTATCATTGGATTGAGAAAATGATTTTTTTAATTATTTTATTTTTTAAATCTACATAACATGTTAAGCATATTGCATTAAAAATAATAGATTAAATTAATGCACCATTTTGTTGATGAGACTATTTGCTTTCAGAATATATATATATTAATAAGGTTATGTCTATTAGAACATGAGATATTTTAGCTCAAAGGTAACTAACTTTTGTTTTTTTTTCGATCTTTGAGGGGGTGGGGTCAAAAAATTATTTTTTTTACAATACCTAAAAAATCATTTTTTCTAGGTTTTCAAGTATGCAGATTAATATTTTAAAGTCGGTTTGCCGAAATTCAGATAGTGCTGTAGTTTTGCTCCGCGCGAACCTTAATTCCTCATTTAATTTTGTGCTCTAAAAATATTTAATAAAATTTATCAATTTAAGCAGTTCTGTATTCAAAAAAATAACTAGATAATCTAGAAAAATAATGAAAAATTTGATAAAAAGCAAATAATCAAAAAACAATTTATCAATTTATCAATTGTCTAATTGCCGAGTGTCTTTTATTTGAATTATTTTATTTTTTTTCATTTAATTTAATTTTTAAACTTTTTAATTTTATTTTTAAACCAATGGAGCTTTGGCCCGATGCATTTAAAAAAAAAAATTTAAATATTTTTTTTTCTAAAATATCTTAAAACAAAATTCTTTTTTATTAAGTATCTGATTTATGTTCAAACTTCTTTCTTTTTAAACAATTCAATATTTAAGGTGCATAAAATATTTTTTCAAGAAGATAAAAACTGCACCAAACAAAGATTTATATTGTCAGCTTTGTAAAAAAGTAAAATTTAAAATAAAGAATTCAAATAATTTATTAACGATTACATCTTTTAGAAAATTTATCATATTTTCAAGCAAATTCTTTTAAAATGCTTTGAGTTTAGAAAATTAAATTATTTGGTTTAGAGGAAAAAATATAAGGGTGATCTGTTCAAATAATTAAAAAAATCAGACACACTAATCTCACAAGCTCAACAAGAAAATACCAAAAATTCATTAAATCCACCAAAATCAACACACACACAAGCACAGTTTTAGTTTAAATTTAAATCACAAATATCTTATGCAAATATCAATTAAATTTTATGATTTTATTAAGGCCTTTACCTTTTTTATCACTTATTAAAATTCACCTTTTTATATCTAAATGTAACTTATTGAAATTTATAAAAAAGACTTTATTTAGATAAAAATTCTATTTATTTATATAAAAAACTTTTTCGATTTTAAAATTTCTAGGTGTAAGAAAAAAATTTAATTAACTTGTCAATTAAAAGTAAAATAATAAATTAAATTTAAATTCAAAAAAAATTTTCTACTTTTAATTTCTTTTTACTAAAGCTACACTAAACAAATTAGGAATAAGGTAAGTCAAAAGTCATAAATTTACTTAAAAATCTGCAATAGCCAAAGTCAAAGTGGACTTCGGTAAATTGATTTAGCAGTAACTTTTCCTTTTAAAATTTAAAAAATTTTCTCTTTTATAATTTTTTCCACACTGACTTGAAAGAAAAAAAATTTTTTTATTTTAAGTTTATTAAAGGAATTTGTCTTTGTAGAAAGTATACCATGTAATTTAGGAAAAAAAAATTAAAAAAGATAAGTCACCCTCCTATTTTTTCATCCGGGCTTGGGACCGGCAAACGGCATAGTTATGACGGCGCCTTCCCCTAAGAAGCACGTGGGACGTTCATCATAAACAGCGCCACTCATCCGAGCACTTTTAATTTGGCTGCGAACTCGGCAACTATTTAGACTAGCTTGGAACCACAAACCAAGCGACATTGTCAATTTAGAAAGAGACAATGTCTTAACTTTAGTGCTTCCAAAGTTACGGCTATCCAAAGAGGGTCAGCTGTAAAACAAGTTCTTGCTCTGCTAAGATTCTATACTGGATGTTGGTCAAAGCCAGCGGCACCCTCATACGACAAGACTAGGACAAAGACCCGTAGATCTATGTACCCGTAATACAGCTCTTCTTCAGACTCGTAGAAGACCACATAGTGTGGCTGCCACCACCCTCCTCTTTTCTCATCCTGGGCTTGGGACCGGCTTACGGCAGAGTTATGGTGCATTTAAATCTTATTTTTATCTTTGTTTTTTTTTTTGTTGCAATTAAAATTATGTTAATATTGAACGAAATAAAAAAAACAAAAAAAATTGCAACTCACCAATATAAACTATAAGTTTTTGAAATATATATTAAGATTTAAAAACCGTAAAAGAAAAGTCAGTTTTTTACAAAGAAAATTGCTTTAGTCCCAGTAGAATCGTTCGATGCAGCTAAATTAGCTGCAAAAAAAGCATTAAGCAAACATTCAAATCCGGTAGCATGTAGCATTTGTGGTGAATTTATGAAAAATGAAAAGGATGTTAAATTGAACATGTCAAAAAAACACAAAGAATAATTTAGATTTTGTTTTATTTTATTTTAAAAATTGAGAGTTAATTTTTTTTTTTGAAAATTGATAATAAAGTTTAATATATTTTAAAAATTTTCCTGATCACCTAAAAAATTTCATGATCACCAAAAATTTTTTCAAAAATTTGATCAGAAAAAAAATATTTTTTTTTCATAAATTAGTGGATTTTTTGATCACATTTTATTTTTTTTATCTTATTTTATTAAAATTTGTGCTGAGAAGATAAAAATTTTGTGTTAAAAAATTTTTTTCTTTTTTTGAAAAATTTGTGCTGAGAAGATTTAATTTTGTGACGATCAATTTAAAATTGTGTTGAAACAATAATCCGTTAAAAAAACTTTAACAAAAAAAAATTTCTAATTACTATTTTTCTGTATTAAAAAGCCAAGACAAATAACCAGACATGTCATTCAAATATTCGATACAATCGATCACTGTTTTCGGATATTGTCCATGTTTAATTTATGCACAAACAATGGCCACTGCTAATTCAAAAAAAAATCCCAATTTCTATTCAAAAACCAAACATATTCTTCTAGCACACAAACAAAATGAACTTGGCCAAACAATCCTCCAAAGCAGTCCTGTGCCTGATCACCCTAGTCTACTGGCTCCTGTCCGCCAGCCTCGCCTACATCGGCATCAACATGCTGCTCACATTCGAAAAGTACGGCGACCTCATCTCCTACATCTATTCCATAATCCCAGCGTTCATAATCCTGGGCATGGCCTTGGTCATTTTTCTGATCGGCATCATCGGCATATGCGGCCTCTTCAGCGAGAACAAGTGTTTGCTCGCCACTTTCTTTTTTCTCCTCTCAACTCTTCTCAGTCTGCAGATGTCCGCACTAGTGCTCATGCTAATTTACCGAGACCATGTGAACAGGTATGTGCGCAGTCTTTTTGACGAGCTGCTCGACTCCTACGGCCACAAGCAAATGTCCTCGCTGAGCCAAAACTTTGACTTCATCCAGCATAAATTGGAATGCTGCGGCCAGTTCAACTACACGGACTGGAAGGACACGTGGTGGTATGAGAACTCTCGCAGCCGGGTGGGAAGTGTGCCTCAGTCTTGCTGTGTCAACTATGCCATGAATTCAGACGATGAGAGAGGCGGCTATGTGAAGAGAGTTGGCGGCTCGGTGGCCTCGGCTCTGCCCAATTATTGCAGAGCCGAGTCGCCCGAACCCACACCAGTCGACAATTACCACCCGATTGGATGCTATGCTAAACTCAGGTCTTTGGTCAACGACCAGTTTGTGTACATCTCAGGCGTTTGTCTTGGTCTGTTGGTAGTTCAGTTTGTGGGCATTTTTTCAACATGTATCCTCATGTTCATCAGGAGAAGCGACAAAAAACAGCCTGGATATGTCAACATTGCCACTCATGATGACATCCAGTACAACTTGTAAATAGGCTTAAGAGAGAAAAAAAATTTTTTTTTTTTTTTTATTCATTTTTATTTAATTTTTTTGTAATAAAATTAATTTTTTTTTATCTTCAAATTTTTTTCTATGTGGAATTGAGTTAACGGGTGTTCAAAATCCCGGTGCTTTTAAAAAAAAAATGCAACACTATCTGAATTTCAGCAAACTGACTTTAGAATATTAATCTGCATACTTGAAAACCTTGAAAAAGATTTTTTAAGTATTGTCAAAAAAAAATTTTCTGATCCCACCCCCTCAAAGATAAAAAAAAAATTTAGATAATTTTTTTATTGTTAGAAAATAATTTTTGATTTTTAAATATATTGTAGTGACGTGATCAGACTATAAATATTACTTGTTATTTCAAAAGAGATGAAGTAGTTGTTATTTTCTAAACTTATTTTAAATAAAGTGTTTAACTAATTACTAAGCTTATTATTCACACACTCGACCTGTACTACATTGGTGGCAGCGGTTAAGCTATTAGATTGATTTCTAAAATAAAAATAAAACGTGGTATCAAGTGTGTTGAATAGTTGATTTTAGTGGTAAGCCAAAAGTAAAGTGTTAAAGATGGTTGGAAAATCTAATTTGTTCAATGGAAGAAAAGAAAAAGCTTCTAGTTATTCATTGTTTCAGTCGATTTTGAACAATAATGAGGAGAATAGTATAGCACGAGATGTTTCAGTGAAGTCACAAAATAACAAAATGTGAACATTTTGTTCACATAATCTCTGGTCACATATTTGGTGACCAAAATAGATAAATAAAAAAATTAAAAAAATTTTTCGAGTCCAGTTTTTATTTTTTGTGAACATTAATTTTAGAATAAAAGTTTAATTTTAAATGCAAATAAAAAAAAATAAATAAATTCCAATTCCTTTTTTTATTAGTTTTTATGTTTTTTTGCCATATGCAATTTTACACCCTTGATTTTTTTCATTAATTCTCCACATAAATCACACGGTACAAGGTTTGCATGTTTGCTGAGTGCTATTTTTACTACATTCAAAGTTTCTTGAGAATTAGTAATTGCAGTCATTGCTTTTTCTCCTGCGTTTAGATTAAAACTTTTTTAAATTATTTAATTTCTATTTTTTTAATCTAAAATTTGGTGAACATTTTTCTTTTATGTCACCAGAGATTATGTGAACAAAATGTTCACATTTTGGACTTGATACTCATGGTCACATTTTTTTGTGAACAATTGTTCACATTTTCCACTAGACCCGTTTATTTTATGCAAAAAAAAACTAAAATACTGAATTTAGAACAAAATTTTTTATTCATTACTATTTTTTAGAATAATATAGCACTAATTATCTAAGTAGAACAAAAAAATAGAGTGTTAACTTTTTGATATATAAAACTAGAAAGTTAAAATAAATTTTAAAGTGGCAATATTTATTGAACATTATGGGATTAATTAATAATTAATTTTGTTTTTTTTTTGATGGTCTAAAGTTTCATTTCAATTAATTATGCATTAATAAATTAAAATAGTGATAAATTTAAATGTTATTGACATTAATTACAAAAAAAAACTAAAATGTTTTTATTTTGTTCCTAATTCAGTATTTTAGTTTTTTGAATACATATTATTCTTATTTAAAAATATTTTACGCATTATTAAAATTTAATTTAATAAATAGTTAGAAATTTTTAAATGTTCTACAGTTTTTGCTTTGAAAAATATATGTGAAACTTTTAAGAAGATTTTGGCGATGTTTGTTTATAAAAATGATTTAAATTATTTTTATTCAAATGTAGATAATTTTTTTCTGAAGTAGATATTTATCATAAAAGTGTTAATTTTTTGTTTTTTGACACTTACACTTCGAAAATAGATGATGGTTGGCATGATCTTGATGAGTTGTTGGAATGGAGTATGAAATTTATTGCTGTTAAAATCGATTCGGAAAATTGGGAATCGAGTACTTGTTCATGCCATTATTGGCAAAAAAACTTCAAATGCAAGCACACAATCGGAACTTCGCACTTTTTGAATTTAAACAAATTCCCGGGTTTGGACTTAGCGATCGAAGGCAATGCAAAACGAGGTCGAAAAAAAAAGCCAGATCAGCTTTAGAAAGAAATTCGATTGCTCCGATTAACAGGTAGTTAGACAATCTAAATCAACACGAAGTTCAACAAGAGGTTTCAAGTACGGTTCTAAGTGTAAACTATTCAATCATTAATGTCTCTTATCAAAATCAACTTGTTTTGGCTTCAAATTCAGCAGTCCAAGATCTAGTCGAAAACAATATTCAAATTTCAGAGAAACTTAAACGTGGAAGACCAAAAAAATCTAATAATGAAAGTGAGCAGCCGTCAAAAAGGTTAAGAAATTAAGTGTCAATTACTTTGTTTGTTTTTCTGAAGGTAATTTTTTTACTGTTTTTCTTATGTTTTTTTTAAATATCTATGTTTGAAAAAATAAACATCTTCTATTAAAAACTATTATCTACTTCTTATTGATTTTATCTAATTTTTATTAAAAAAAAATATCTACTAAAAAAAATAATTATCTACCGACAAAAAATATACCCGATATTATTTATGCTCTTTTTTGAACAACCATTAATATTCAACGCAATTCAAAGTTAATTTAAAAGGAGACAAAACTTATAATCATCAATTATTGTAAGACAAAAAAATGATAAATAGTATTTATTTATCATGACATTTAAAAATTTTCCTACAATATTCTTTTCCTTATTTAAATTCATTCTCAGAACTAACATCAAAAAAATCTCGGTGCTTTTTTTAAATGAAAAAAAAAATACAAAAAGCAAAACTACAGCACTATCTGAATTTCAGCAAAACGATTTTAAAATATTAATCTGCATACTTGAAAACCTTAAAAAAACGATTTTTTAGGTATTGTCAAAAAAAAATTTCTTATCCCAACCCCTCAAAAATAAAGAAAAAATTTTGAACAAAATTTTGGACCACTTTTTTTATAAAATAAAATTGAATTAAATTAGTTTGAAACTAATTTTTGAAAATACATTATTTTTTATTTTGTAAAAAGTCAGAATTAAATGTCAAATTAGGAAACTTGAATTAGGAATTATTAAAAGGCATATAATTATTACCTGTGTTTATTTAATGCAAAAAAAAACTAAAATACTGAATTTAGAACAAAATTAAACATAACTAAGTAATTAAAACATAACTTATTACTTATTTCTTAAAAATTATTAAAATCATTAGATTAATTAAGTTTTAAAATTTTAAATGATCGTTTTGATCTTAAAATTTGATCTGAAACTTCAATTTGCCGCAATTAGCTATCCGCTAAAAATTATAAACTTAAGTAGTAATGAGACTAAGTTATATAAAAAAATGTTAATGTTAAAGTTAATGGTCCAATTTATATATGCTCAATTGAAAGATAAAAGAATAAGCTTTAAGATGACATAAGATATTAAGTTATGTCACTTTTGGTTTTTTAATAAATTTTACATAAAGTACAGTGGTGTTCCGGATTTAGTAATTTACGATATTTTACGTAAAAAATAGTAAATTTACCAAATTTTACCTTAAAATGCTGTAAATTTACGATAATTCACAAAAGTAAAAAACGTAAATTTATCAGATTTTACGTAAAATTTGGTAAATTTCGAACATTTTACGTAAATTTATGTAAAAAAAAAATGTCCAAAAAATTGAAATAATTTGGCACTTTTTTAAAAAATATGAATTTTTATTATCCTTCAGTATTTATTTTCAAAATTTTGTAAAAAAAAATTTACCATAATTTACGTTAATTTTGGTAAAATGTAATCAATTTAATATAAAAAATAGGAAAAAATGGTAAAGAATTAAAATTAATCAAAGGAATATTTATTAAAAAAAATACTTTATTAAATTGTCATAAAACATATACAATTGAATAGATTAACATTTTATTTTAATGATTTATCCATTTTGATTGAATTAGATGCCCTTTCCCAAACATCTTTCCTTTTTTCTCAAGCTTCTTTAAAGGAAAGATGTTTGAGAACGAATTTAACTTTTGGAAAAAATTCACTTTTCTGTTTTTATATTTAGAAAAATAGCAGTAGTTTTTATTTCTAAAATACTTTTCGGATAAATCATAAAAATAAAATGTATGTCTTTCTGTGTTTATATAGCTATATTGTTTTAACTCTATTGTTCACATGATTAATATAAATCAGCAAGGCATGGACTGGAAAACTGACCATGTATTTTTAAACTAGACAGCCCTAAGTACCCCTGTGTAAAATTTACTTTTTCAATAAAAGTTAAATTCATCTTTCAAAATTTGCAAATTTTTTATTACAATGTAAGCTTTTTTTTAGACCCTAAAACCCTAAAGCCAATTCACCGACGGTCTAAAATGCGGCTGTTAAATTCACGGCCAAAATAGGCCGTTTATACTGGCTGGCCAACACTTCATTTCACTCAACTCACTTAGCCATAACTTTTACATTCAGTTTTTAAGTTTCATAAATTTTAATCCAACATAAATTCAAAGGGGAAAAGTTAAAAGTAAGATTTAAATGCACCATAACTCTGCCGTAAGCCGGTCCCAAGCCCAGGATGAGAAAAGAGGAGGGTGGTGGCAGCCACACTATGTGGTCTTCTACGAGTCTGAAGAAGAGCTGTATTACGGGTACATAGATCTACGGGTCTTTGTCCTAGTCTTGTCGTATGAGGGTGCCGCTGGCTTTGACCAACATCCAGTATAGAATCTTAGCAGAGCAAGAACTTGTTTTACAGCTGACCCTCTTTGGATAGCCGTAACTTTGGAAGCACTAAAGTTAAGACATTGTCTCTTTCTAAATTGACAATGTCGCTTGGTTTGTGGTTCCAAGCTAGTCTAAATAGTTGCCGAGTTCGCAGCCAAATTAAAAGTGCTCGGATGAGTGGCGCTGTTTATGATGAACGTCCCACGTGCTTCTTAGGGGAAGGCGCCGTCATAACTATGCCGTTTGCCGGTCCCAAGCCCGGATGAAAAAATAGGAGGGTGACTTATCTTTTTAGGGAATTATTTTATTTTTAATTGAAAAATAAGGGACAAAGTAGATCGCTTTCATATGTTCCATTTTTGAAAAAAGACTTTTTTACTAATAATTTTAAAAAAAAATTTTTTTAATTGTACAAAACATCCTCTACTGGTTCACAAAATTGCTCAAAATCAACCTAAACCTCTATCTGCTGATTTTTTGTTTTTTTTTTAAATAAAATTTTTTTGATTATTTTAATTATACGATTTAGAAAAGTTAATGAGAATAATGTCAATTATGCAAAAATAAAAATAAAAATTTTTTTTTAGTTATTTTATTTTAAAAAAATGTATGTATAGAAATTCACAATACCACGGAATTTGATATATATGACAATTTATATATTTAATTTTTAGAGTCTTAATATACTTTAGTCCAAAATGTACTGATTAAAACAATTAAGGAATATTTATCTTTTTTAAAAACTTAAAAATACGAACATTAAAAATAATTAATTGCTCAAATAACAGTAATTTTTTGATTTCAATTACCGTATTTCTTTGTTCGATATTGCAGCCTCAGAACCTGAAACACAACTTTGGCGCAGGTAATAAACACCATCTCCCCCATGTTTAAACATTATTAACTTACACCGCATGCGTCAAAGTTTTATTTCGAGTCCATGATCACTTTTAAAGTAAATTTTTTTTAATTTAATGCAGCATTTACAATTGGGTTTCTGTCATAAAAATAGAAATTATTTATTTGAATATTTATATTATTCGATTTAAAAAAAAATACTAAAATTTGATTTTTGACGCGGCATTATTTCTTAATTGACTTGAATTTAATTAATTTAAAAAAAAAAATTTAATATGAATTTATTAATGTTTTTTTGTTTTCATAACAATAATTAATTTTTTTTTTAAATTTTATTTGAATATTAAAAAATTTTATTGAAATTAAATAAATGAAGTGTTAATCAGTCGACTTCGATAAGGACACTAGGCTGCAAATTAACTTTTAAATTTAGAAAAAAAAATTTAAAAATGAGTAAAAAATATTTTTCAATCAAAAATTGGTTAAAAAATTGTAAAAAAAAAAAAATGTGTGACCAAAACTTTTGTGTCCCGAAAAAAATGAATCCGGTCATCAAACTTGCATGAGTGATCAGATCACACATTGCAAGACCCAGAATAAATTCTTATTTTTTATAAATTTAAATAAAATTAAACTCTTTTGTTAATTTAATAATAATTTAAATCCGAATTTTAGAAGCTAAAGTTTTGCAATTTCTACCAAGCTTTAATTTTTTCTCTAGACGCTTTTTGCATTCATAGCATTGCTAGCATCAATACGCTATTTAAAATAAAAAAAATTTTTTTTTTAAATATTAAATTATTACAAATAAATTCTTTTTGGCAAATTTTTGTCCTTTTTAGACATTTAAATCAGTTCAGAATGGTTCTAGGC
The DNA here is from genome assembly GCA_010279815.1 of Brachionus plicatilis. Taxonomy (NCBI): domain Eukaryota; kingdom Metazoa; phylum Rotifera; class Eurotatoria; order Ploima; family Brachionidae; genus Brachionus; species Brachionus plicatilis. The sequence goes on along the minus strand of QEOQ01000258.1, from coordinate 12,416 downwards.
GATCACGGAAGACGTGTCTTGTATCCAATGTCATTGAGCCAGCACTTCGCTGCTTTTCCATGGCGAAAATTCTACCACAACTCGATGTACTTTAGAGCCTTCTGCGCCACCGGTCTCGCTCTCGCCAGTGGATGGGCCTACATCATTGCCAAAGGTAATCTTATCCATAACTAAATCAGCTCTGAAAAAAATCTCAAATATCTGGTTGTAGGTACGGATGTGTCTTTTACTCCTTACAGCGCTGTGCATCACAGCATCGGGCACAAATTCGCCCATGATATGGAGCATCAACGCTATCCAGTCGATCACAGCCAAAAGCACTAGACTCTTTTTTTGTTGTCAGCAAAATTGATTTATTTAACTTAAAAACCATTCAGAAAAAAATACAATAAAATAATTTGAAAATAAATTTTATTTAATTATTTAAATGCAAATTTTTATATTTCTTCAATAGCCTGTGGTTCGGATAGAGTTGAAAAATCACCGAGCTCATTGAACTCGCTGTTGGCAAATTTTCTCAATATTCTTCTCATTATTTTACCAGACTTGGTCTTTGGCAAATGCTTTCTTTTTTTTTTTTTTTATAATTTCAAGGTTAATCAACAGGCTAGTGTCCATGCATCAAGAGACTTTATTTACTTTATTTAAATTCATTAAAAAAATTAATTTTATAAAAAAAAAATCAACATAAAAATTATTTAATTGTTTTAAAAAATATAAATAAAAAAATTAATAGAAAAAAAAAATAGAAGTTATTGATTACATTGTTATTTGAAAAAATTTAAAAACAAGGTATTTAAGTTAAATAATTCAAATTGGATATATTTTCTAGTCGTAGATTATTTTCTTTTTTAGTAGATATTTTATTTGAATAAAAATAGATAAAAAAAATAAAAAAAAATAGATAAAAGTTGTTTAGAAAAGATAATCATTTTTAGCAAAAAGACAATTAATATAAAAAAGATATAAAATCAATTACGACTTTTTTTTTGATGATTTTGCACCTTCTACATTATTTTTATTGTTTATATCTGAAGAACCGGCAGTTATTTTTTTTGGTCTTCCACGTTTGCGTTTTTCAGGTTCATTCTCATTCGGCGAATTAACCGCTATGGTTTTGTACATTAAGTACTGATGTAGATGATTCAGTCAAATCTATGTTTTTAGAGTTTTTAGAGGAATATATATTTATTTCATTACAAATTTCATTTATAAATTTTTGATCAATTTTAGTTAATCAATTAATTAATTCAAATTATAAATATTTGTTATTTAGATAAAAAAAAAATATTTTTTTATTCAAAATACAAATATTAAGAATTAAAAATATTGTAAAAAATTTTTTTAAATTACAAAAACGAAATTATTTTATTAGTCGACGCGTTTCGACCAAAATGGCCTTCTTCAGGATCTAAAATGACCAGTATTATAAGAAAAATTAATAACTCAATAAAATAAAATTAAAAAAATAAATAAAAAAAAAAATTAGAAATATAGAAAATTGAAATTTTTCAACATAAAATTACATAATTTTTTAGAGTAATATTGAATAAAAAATCATTCTTTATAAAATATAATAACAAAAAAGTTTTTTCAATATTCTAAACTAATTTCAATATTTTATTTACATTAATGAATAGCAACTTCAGAACACTTGTCGTAATTGCTAAGTGATTTTCTCAAATCTTTATTAAATTTTTTTATTGAATACAAATGTTCCAATATTCTTTTTTTAGCACATCTAGAAGATTCTCCAATATAAAATATATTACATTTTCTGCACTTAATAAAATAAATAATCCCTATTGAATCGCAATTTGAATTAGTTAAAAATGGGATATAAAAATTTTAATATTTAATAAAGCTAGTTTCACAAGAAAACTGACAAATATTACAATTAGTTTGATGGCATATTTTTATATTATTAGTTTGATAGGTCTAAAAAAACTATTGATTTTTCATTTGAAATATTTAATTTCAAATAAATAAATAGAGAAAATTAAGTCTTCAATTTTAATTTCAAAAGGGGAAGCTATAAACATTTATCTACTAAATACATGGATAGACAATGAGATTTAAATATTTAATAAAACGTTTTCCTTTCTGTACTTTTTGTACTTTTTCTAATTATTTTATTTGGCCCTGTTACTTTTTGTATTTTTTCTAATTTATTTATTTGGCCCTGGTCCTTTTTGTACTTTCTGTACTTTTTGTACTTTATCAGTATTTTAATTTTCAAAATAAATTTAACAGGGTCCGGGGCGGAGCCCTGGTTTAGGGATTCGGGTATGTTAAAGATAAGAGAAATTTTAGTTAAAATAAAATTAAAAATTAAAATTTTAATTTTTTGCAATGTTTATTTTTAATTGGATTAAGTACAAAAAGTACAGAAAGTACAAAAAGGACCAGGGCCAAATAAATAAATTAGAAAAAGTACAAAAAGTACAAAAAGGATTTACTTTTAAACATTTTCATTGTCTATACCTCACTAAATAAAATGAAAATCTACTTCAAAAAAACATTTATCTGTTAATTAAATTATCTTCTTTTTTTCAATTAATTATAGCAGTGAATTTGTTATTTTTAAATGTTGTTGATGAGTTGCCTTTGTTTTATCTGAAAAATATACCTTTTTCGTTCGCTTGCTTAGCTGTTAAACATTTTAAACTAGCTAAAAACAATTAAGAATCGCCAAAAGAGACTAAAATAAATAGTCCAAAATAATCAAAATTTAAAAAAAAAATGAAAAAATTTAATTATTTTTCTATACTTAAGTATGGCAAGGATAAGGATACTAATGGAACGTTTTGAACCATTTTCGGAAAGAATAAAATCTTTAATTTCTAAAATAATTTTCAAATCAACATAAGCAATCTCATCAATTTCAAAACTAGTATCTTCGAAAGTTTCATCACCGATGGGATCAAAATTTGAAGGAGTAATTGTTTCAGAAGATGTTCCATCTGATTCCTCAACAACCTCTTTTTTTTCAGCCCAGCTTCCAAAATTTGAGATTCTTCTTTGGTAAAAGGCTGACTTAAGTGGCATTTTTAAGTTACCAAAAGTCTGAAAAATTACTAAAGATTTCAATATGAATCAAGATTTTATAATTATGTAAAAATATATCAAAAATTAACATTTAATATATTTTTTTTGAGTATTATTTCAAATTTTTTTTTTTTTAAAAATGGACACTTTTTGAGCGATTATAAAAATTTTTAAACTAAATAAATAAAAAAAGTACAGTCATAGTTTTGTTCAGAATTTTGTCTAGTTTTAGAATTTGTATAAAAATATGTAGGTTAAGGGGTTTGGAAAAAAGTAGATCCCGAAAAAGTTAAAAAATGTCAAAATTTTTGGCAAATTGAAGTTTGAGATCAAGATCAAAAGATCAAAATATAAATTGTAATTTTTATTTTAATAATAAAGAAATAATAAATTTTTTCCTAAGCTATTGCTTGACATGTCATGTCAAGTTTATTTTTATATATAAAATTTTAAAATGTCCCTTTTTATTGAACTTAAATAAGTTAAAATTTTTTAATTGATTTGAATATTTATAGACAAATTTTGAACAACAATTTTAAAAAACAATCAGAATACAAAATTTTTTAAATTTTTGATTGTTTTTGTTAAATAAATTAGAAGAAAATTATTTTAATGTTTATTTTTTAATGAACCATTATTAGACATGCCTATTAATGTTTAGTATTTATTTTTTCAAAATTATCAAAATTATTAGGTTAATTAATTTGTAAAATTTTAAATGATCGTTTTGATCTTAAAATTTGGTCCGAAACTTCAATTTGCCAAATTTTTCCGATTTTTTTCCGAAAAAATTCTCTTTTTTATTTTTTAAGATAACCAGCTCAGAATTTAATTCTTTATCAGAAAATATGTCGATCGAGTAGTGAGATCGAGTAATGTTATTGAAAATTGAATGCTTGAATGATGAAAACTTCATGAAAACATTGATAAATTTATATTAAACTTTTTAAATTTTTTTTACAATAAAGATCAAATTGATAGCTTGAATGTTGCATATTTTAGATCACAAAGCAATTTATTTATCTTGAATAAAAAAACTCCAATGTTTTTCACCACATTTCGATCTGACCATCGGTTCCATTAGATTATTGCTGTTTCTTAAATTATAATTCAAATTTCTTGAGTCATTTTTCTTAAGCCTCACTTTTAAATTCAAAGGATAATTGTAGTAAAAAAGACATTTGAAAGAAAAGTAAGCTTATTTCAAAAATTCTATGTTTAAATGAAAATAAACCATATTTTTCCAAAACATTATTTATTTCAATAAAACTATTCACTTCAAGCTTTAAATTTAGAAGTTTTATGATAGATATATAATATCTTTTTGCTAATTTATAGAAAGCTTCTTTCAAAAAATAGCGTAGAGCAATAGCCAAAATACGGTAGAATAAAGATCTTGAAAAATTGCACTTTTGCTGAAGTAGCAAGATAAAAAATTTTTTTGAAAGAAAATAATTTTCTAGAATTTTCAAAGTTGTTTCAAGGTCTTTATCAGAGACACTAGTTGTTGTGTCATCTGCAAACATTTTGATATCTAAATAAATTTTTAAATAAAAAATGGTAAATCATTTACAAAAATGAGAAAAAGGAGTGGACCCAAAACTGATATCTAAGGTACACCTAATTTTAATTAAAGGGGTTTAGACAAGTGATGAAATCGAAATAGCTTTTTGGACACAAATTGAAACTTGAATAAATAAAAAATTTGAAAAGACTTTTGAAAAAGTAGAATATTCGAATAAAATCTTAAATATAAGATAAATTTGAATTTATATTTGATTTATTTTTATTTTTGAAATTAAATTCGAACTTAACTTAAATTTAAAAATCAACTTGAATTTTAGAAAAATTCAACTAATAATTTAAAAGTTTTAAAATTTGAACAGAATATTTGAAAAAAATTAAGTATTTTAAAATTTAGTTTTTAGTACTCTTGTAGCGTTGGTTAAATCATAACAGCTATTTTTTGGTACCTGGTAAGATGAATGAGACTATTTTTATCCAGAAAATATTAGAATGTTAGAAAAGTTGTGTTGACTGGTGAAAATCTGGCACACTTTAAGTATCCAAATCGAATTGATATTCAATTTATTTAATAAATTATTTTTTAATTTAATGTTTTTTGATCAACTATTTTTTTGATTAATTTTTATTTTCAAATATTTAATTCGAATATTTTAGAGATTCAATTTTTAATTTAAAAATAAATTAATTTTCAAGTTTATTTTTCAAAAATATTTATATTCAAAAATTAAATTCAAATCTAATTTTTGTTTGAAATGCTACTTATTTGAATATCGGTTCGAATTTGCATATTCGATTTCATCACTAGTTTAGACATTTCACCGTCAATTCTTTTTTCAAAATAGTTTAAAATAGAATATTTTTGCTATTGGTGAAAGAACTGATATCCCACGATAATTGTTTATATCTGATCTATCACCTTTATTTTTATATAAAGGATTTGTGATCGCAAGTTTCCAATCTTTAGGTATTTTTTTATAAACTAAACAATTATTAAAGAGCTAAAAGTAGTGGGACAAAAAATTCATTAAGATTTTGAATAATTTTAGTGTTTTAGGGGAGCTTGATGAAGGGAGTTCGTCACAAGCCTTTTTAATTTCATCTGATGAGAATCCACAAAATGAAAAGCCCGGAGTAGAAAGGGTTTTATTTAATTTTAATTCTCTAAAAGTATTGGTAGTAGTAGTAGTAGTAGTTGGATGACTGCGAGTTGCCGGATGACTCCAGCAAGAGAACCTGAGTCCTATGAGCAGCCTGTTCTTTGGTCGTCAATCCTCTTCTTGAAAGAGTTGACACTTGGTGCGTCAATGACTAAATCGGGTAGCTTGTTCCACATTCTTGCTACCCTGTTGCAGAAAGCGTTACGTCTGATTAGACAGTCCTTCACTAGCTCTGGTCTGATGTGCCCTCGATGCCCGCTTCTGGGCGGTCCAACTTGTAGAGAGGAGTGCCATTCGACAGTGTCCAGTCCTTTCTGAATTTTGAACATTTCTATCAAATCACCCCTGGCTCTCCTTTCCTCCAGCGTTGTCAACTTCAGTTTTAGGCACCTGTCTTCGTATGTCATGTCGCGGAGTTGAGTTGGGACTTTGGTGGCACGGCGCTGAACTTTTTCCAGTGTGTTTATCTCGCCGAGGCGGTGTGGTCTCCATGCTTGGATTGCATACTCGAGATGCGGTCTGACGTACGTAGTGTACATTTGTTTCCAAACATACGCATCCCTCGAAACCAGCGTCTTGCGAAGCACTCCGAGCATGGAGTTGGCTTTTGCCGCGGATTTATCCACCTGAATCTTTGTGCCCAAAGTATCACTCACATGAACTCCCAGGTCTTTTTCCGTTTTAGTAACCTCAAGCTCGTGTGGTATACCGGTCGACCTATCTAGGATGTGGTATTTATTCCCCGGGTTACGCTTTCCGTAATGCATGACCTTACATTTGCCGAGGTTCAGTTTCATCAGCCATTTGTCGCACCATGCTGCTAAGGCTTCCAAGTATTAAAGATGTATTTGGCTGAGTCAGTTTCACTGGACAAAGAGTAAGATTCAATTGAAGCAAAGCAACTTTTAAACATTTCCACTTGATCAACAGTAGTTGAAGCTTTCTTAACATCCCAACAAAGCTCTTCTGGAAAGCTGTCAAAATCAGCATCTCCTCTTGATTATCTTGACACGAAAAAAATAAAATAATTGAAAAAAAATTTTATTTAATTTTTCTAAAAATGATATGTTTAATTGTTTAAAAGCAAATTTTTTATTTCTTCAATAGCCTGTGGTTCTGATAGAGTTGACAAATCGCCGAGCTCATTGAACTCGTTGTTGGCAAATTTTCTCAATATTCTTCTCATTATTTTACCAGATCTGGTCTTTGGCAAATGCTTGGTTATCTTGACACAAAAAAAGTTAAATTAAGAAAAAAAAAAAAAAAAAATTTTACAAGTATTTTATTTGGTACAGCATGTGCGGCAATTTTTTGTTTGACCAAACTTTTTAGCTCTGGCAGAATATTCTGACTTTTTGTTCGTTCTTTAAGGACAACATAGGCGAACACGGCCTCGCCTGTCAGCTCATGGGCAAAGCCGACTACAGCTGACTCGGCCACGTCTTCATGCTCATTTAGAACACTCTCAATTTCAGCAGTGCCAACTCTGTGTCCACTCACATTCATTACATCATCAACACGGCCTGTTATTCTCAGATGAGCGTCTTGGTCGGCGAGTGCACTATCGCCAGTGAAAAAATATCCCCTATAGGGCTCTAGATATGTCTGCAGGAAGCGCTCATGGTCGCCATAGACCGTCATTGCCATGCTAGGCCAAGGTTTCTTTATGCACAAAATTCCCCTGTTGTTTTTAAGCTCAATTTCTTTTCCCTTTTCAATAAAAATTTTATTAAAACTAAAAAGAGTGTAAATAAAGTACAGCTTCGTCCATGAGAGCTAGCTGAATACCGAAGAAAGGCCGCATGGCCATGCCAGGCTTGATTGGGTCATCTATTCCGCATGGCAATGGCGTTATGCAGTGACTGCCTGTCTCTGTCTGCCACCAGGTGTCCGCTATTTTGCAGCGCTTTTCGCCAACTATTTCGTAGTACCAATTCCAAGCTTCTATATTTATCGGCTCACCGACTTTTTTTAAATTTTTTAATTAGTTAAAGAAAAGTTAAATTTTTTTTTTTCAAAAATTTTTTATTTGATTTTTAATTTTAAAGAAGTCAATGAAATAAATTAGTAGTAAAATTGGGTCTCCTAGATTATGTGATCAATATTGATCTCTTTACTAAACTAATGATCACCAAATTTTTTTTTCTGATCACATAAATTTTAAATTGATGATACGTCTTTTTTTTAAAGTTAAAAAAAATTTTTAAAAATTTAAAGAAGTTTGACTAATTAGTTTTATTTCCAAAATTTTATTTATATACATTTTTTAGATCACTTATTTTTTATTTTAATCACGTAACTTGTTCTTTGATCACCAAAACTTATTTATGATGACATATTTAAAATAGTAAAAATAATTCCTTTTTATTGATCACAAAACCTAGGAGATCTGTAAAATTTTATTCTTTTATATTAACAAACTTTTTATCCGAACAATATAATTTTATGAAGTGGAAGATAGAAATTAGAAAGAAATAATGAATAAGTTAGATTGTTTATTTAAAAAACTTTAAATAATTGAGGAAATTTTTTTCAATATTATTTTTCTGCATTTGAAATTTTAAAATTTTTGAATTATTTTAATAAATTTTTAGTATTTTTCTATTTTTTTTTGTTGTTGAGAGAACTTTTTATTATCAAGTTTTTTTTCATGTTCCAAAATTGTATCAAAAATGTTAAAAAAATTTTAAAAGATTTGAAAATTTGCTCAAATTTAACAAAATAGACCAAAAATTAAAAATACTCGGCGATAAAAAATTTATTTAAATTAATTGAAATGTTTTGGAACATGAAAAAAAACTTGATAAAAAAAAAGATCTCTCAACAGCAAAAAAAATAGAAAAATACTTAAAATTTATTAAAATAATTCAAAAATTTTAAATTTCAAATGCAGAAAAATAATATTGAAAAAGATTTCCTCAATTGTTTAAGTAATATCTAAATTTTCAATCAAATTAAATAAAAGAATTGAATAATTTTTAATTTTTTTGACTTGTGCAAAAGTCCGTCTTTAATTTGACTTAAAATTTTTTAAAGGAATTTCAGTCGTTAAATTAATTAATTTTTTTTCTTTAAAAAATAAAAATTCTTTAAAAAAAAAAGGTTTTTTTGTACCACAAAATATAAAGCCAAATAAATTCATACAAATTAGAGCTAAAATTAAAAAAGTGCTCTTTCAGAATATGGTTTACTGTAAATTAATGTCAAATGATTCTAATGTCAAAAAAATATCGCCAAAATATTTATTGTCAAAAAATAATTCTTAATTGTTTTAATGCTAATTTTCAAAATAAGAAAATAATTTTAATAATAAATTTAATGATAAAGTAATCTAACGCCAATTGAAATAATGGAAAAAAAATCAATTATAAGAAAAAAATAAAAACAAATAAGAAATTATAGAGATAACTTTTTTTTTATAATGGGTATTTTTATTTAAAAATTTTAAAAGGCTTGAGCTTACATTGGAAAAGAGCGCATACTGCACATACGAAGTTAATCTCTTTCTGCCCAGTAAAAAAACAATAATAAAAACAAACAAACATATTTTAAATTACATCATTAAAAATAAAATTTTTTTGAGTCTCTGAGTCTCGCCGTATTTGTTCAGAAACTCAGATGCTAATTGAACTTCTACTTTTTCAGCAATTTTAACGAATGCTAGCAAAGCATTTGGTTTCACTACAAACATATCTTGTTTGAGAGTCTTTATTGTCAGTTCTCCACCAACATCGAAAATTTTTATATAAAATTATAGGATGAGAGTTTTTTATATTATCGATTCCGAAATTACTGGTAATTTATATTATATCTTGATTCATTTGTATTTCAAATGGTAATAGAATGGTTTACTTATTACTGGAAAGTTTAAATTTATATAATGTAAATAAGTGGTTTCTATTTCTAGATTATTAATAATAAAAAAATTTAAATTTAATCAAGGAATGCAATCAAAAAAATTTTGTAATTGCTTTCATTAGCACTAGTTTCTTTAATTTTTATTAGGTAACAATTTCTTTATATAGAGAGAATAGACATTAATTCCCTAGATATTAACATTCGCATTAGTTTCATTATTTAAGAAAGAACAATTGATTCTGTTCAGTAGTCTTTTCTAGGTACAAAAAAGAGAGTGATAATCTAAACTTAAAAATTTATGGAAGCAGAATAGTGAGCCAAAAAGAAATCAAGTTTCTTGGTATTAAATTTGATTCTAAGTTAAACTTTAATATACTGGTAGACGAAATTAAAGAACGCTGCAATAAAAGACTAAATATTATTAAGATATGGTCAAACAAAAAATGGGGTCTTTATCAAAACACACTAGGAAATTTATACAAATCTTTAGTTGGATCAATTTTAGACTATTCTTTTCCTTGCTTAAATTCATTTTCAGAAAATAATATCAAAAAACTACAAGCAATTCAGAATACAGCAGTCAGATCTATTCTTAAGTTAAAATATGACACTCCCTCCAACATCGTGCATCATGAGGCTTTTAATAAACTAAAATTACTAACAGTCTCGAATCGGCTTTTTGAATTGAGTGAGAGATATGTTGGTACAGGACTGAGTCATTCTATTCAATTGGTTGTAAGACTGGTGAAGGAATACAAAGAAGGTTTCGAATCAAGATATATTGAATACCCAACTCCATCGTGTAATTGCTACCTTACTATTTATTCTTTTTTTCCTGAAACTTGAACTATTTAAACATGTGCCACATGTAACAATCTATTCCTATTTATGTCTTTTCAACTTTCATTTTTTTAGCTTATTTACTTTATTTCGATTCTTTTTTTTTTATCTCATTTTATTAACTTTAATTTTATTTTTATTTTATTTCATTTTTATTTAATTTTTTTTATTTTACTTTTTAACTTATTCTGAAGGAGCTCGGTACAGAAAACAAATAAACAAAAAATGAAATTCTTTCCACTAATTCAATACACATAATTTTAAAACCTTTATCTTAAATAAACCTATATATACTATCAATCCTAAACCATGTTTTAAAAACAGTATCAGAATGAATTAATTATGCTGCTTAAATTACCTGATCCAAGAGTTCTGAGTGAAGAGCGGTCATATTTTTGCACATGGTCATTTCCATACTTGATCAAGAGTCTGATTGCAGTCGGCGCCAAATACAACTGGTTAATCTTGAGCTGTTGGACTGTTTGCCAGTAGCGACCAGGGTCAGGATATGTGGGTGTACTCTCAAAGAGCACACTGGTCGCTCCATTGCACAAAGGCCCGTACACAACATAGCTGTGTCCTGTGATCCATCCAATATCGGCCAAGCAGCCAAAGACATCATTCTCTTTACAGTCAAAAACCATCTGTTGTGTCACACTCGCCCCCAATAAATAGCCAGCACTCGAGTGTACCAACCCTTTGGGCTTGCCAGTACTTCCCGATGTGAACAAAATGAACAACGGGTCATTAGCATCCATTTCCACAGGCTCACACACATCACTCATTTTCTCCATTACCTTTAAAATAAAATTAAAAAAAAAAGAATTTTCTTCCTCTGCCCTCACTTCATCAATGACAAGATCACGTGGACTAAGCTCAAACAAACTAGGTGTTCTCCTATAGACTAGCACATGTTTGACAAAATGACAGCTCTGCAAGGCCGTGTCGACAGTCTTTTTGAATTCAATCAATTTGCCACCACGCCAACCCTGATTGCACGTGATCACCACTTTGGATTTGCACGTCTGAATCCTGGCAGCCAACGACTCGGAGGAAAAGCCGCCGAAGACTACGCTGTGCACCGCTCCAATGCGAGCACACGCCAGCATGGCCACTACTGCATAGAGACAAGTGGGCATGTAAATAATGACCGTGTCGCCTTTTTGCACGTCAATTGATAAAAGCAAATTGGAGAATTTGTTTGTCAACAAGCTTAACTGGGAGTAAGAAATGGACTGGTGCTGACCAGGCTCGTCCTTTTCCCAAATAAGCGCTGTTTTGTGCGGATTAGTCCGGCAATGTCGGTCTACACAATTGACCGACACGTTCAGAGTTCCGTTCACGAACCACTTTTGCTCAAAATTGGCCTCGCCAAAGCCCGCACCTGAGTGCACTTGGTCGAATTTTTTTGTCCATTCGAGACGATTTTGGGCCAGCACGGACCAAAATTCGTCGCTCTTGTCAACACTGAACTGGTACAGTTGATCATATGTGGAGAGTTGCTGCGAGAACAAGCCCAGCTCGGCAAATGTTGAGCTTAGGAAATTCATTTTCTTTTTTGTTCTTTTTTTTTTTTAATAAAATTGTCTATTTAAAATAAATAAATTTTTTTAGATAAAATTTTCTTGAGTTTTTTTAACATTAATTTTAATTAGGCTTTAATTTAGAGAGTGTGTGTGCATGTGATTATGTAAATTGTGTGTCATTGTTAGCAAGTGAAATTATGAATCGATCAATATTAAGAGACATAAAATTAACTCTGGGTTTAGGCATTTAGAACTTTTTGAGTTTTTTTCTTCTGAGACTTTGGAAGGGAAAATTAGATAAATCTCATTTTTTTATAATTTATTAGAGAATTTTTGCTAATTGGCCTAGAGGCGCTGATTGAAGTGCGTTAAACAGCATAAGGGAATATAATCAATGTTTGGAAATAAAAAATTTTAATTGTTTTTGAAATTAAAATTACTTTTTTATCTCTAAAATAAA
>QEOQ01000663.1:644546-706639 GCA_010279815.1 Brachionus plicatilis | reverse complement strand
AATTTCTCTTCAGATAAATGAATGTAAATTATGACTTCGCATTTAGATATGACAGATTTACAATCCGAAAAACTCGATGTGAATATTATTTTTCTTATACCGTTTTGGGCATTTTTTAATTTGTTTTCTAAATCATCTTTAAAATTTTCGATTATTTTGAAATCATTTGTGTTTTTCAAGCAATTGTTATAAATCGAGTTCATTACAAATAAGTTCGTAGGGCCAAAAACAAGTATTAAAGCATCATTTGAAGGTCTCTTTCAATTGAATCATTTAAAATAAAAAATCAATTGTTTTATTTTAATTACTTGATTCATTTTTTCGTTATAATTTTATGAATATTTCTTTTTTTTTTATTAATTAAAAATTTTGATGTTTTGTTTCTTATAATTTTTATTATTATCATTTATAAAAATTGAAATATGAAAGATTATTTTAAATTTATCATTAAGAAATGTTATCAAATCCTTATTTTTTTAATTTATGTAAAAAATTTTGATAAAAAATATAATGGTCTGAATCAATGAATTCTTAAACTGCTTTAGCTAGAAAAACTAATATTAAAATTATATTCTCTCGTGATTTAACAAAATTTCAGAATACAGATCACACTCAATTTTAATGAATTTTTTGTATTTGAATTTTAATGAATATCGCAAGCATTTTCATTTTTAAAATTAAACTATTTTGTGAAACAGAATCAGTTTTTAGTTTATCTTTTTGTCAAATAAAATATTATTTTTAAAGATTGATCATCAAAGCAAATCAAACTCTTAAGATTTGTGATTTGAGAAACTTTTTAAAAAGGTAAATTTTAAAATGGTTAGTTAATTAATGTATCTTTTGTATAAATTTTAAGAGCAAGGCCAGAGTATACTTCTCGAATTTATTCTTTAATGACATTATTTCCGAATAAAGAGATTGCTGATCTAAAAGAAGCCAATCTTTTGAATGCTGTTATTATACAAAAACTAAAAGAATAAGTCAAGAAAAAAAAATCATGTTCGAAAAATTTTAAATAATCTTATTTTGTATTTAAACTTATTTTTTTAAAATTTAATCGGAAATAAATCCTTCAAAAATAAAATGCTATTAATTCTTATTCAGAAGCAAAATTTTGAAAAAAAAACATAGTTTATTAAATGAATTAAGGATAAAAGTTGAATAAAAACTAATACTTTCTTCTAAAACAAGATAGAAATGTAAGTATAATTTTTTCTTTTAAATGAAAATAGTTGTTCTGATTAAACCAACGCTACAAAAGTACATAAACTAGATATTTAAATACTTAATTTTTCAAAAGTTAAGTTCTAATTTTAATTAAAAAGTAGATCATTTTCGAATTTATTTTTTATTATTGCTGCTCATCCAGCAATCAATGCCTGCTTTAAAGCTGTTAACATTGGGGGCTTCAACTAATTCATTTGGAAGCGAGTTCCATATGTCAGCGATTCTGTTGGAAAAAAAGTTGTCTCTATGTTGGAGCCTCGAAATTTCTTTGTGATAGTTGAAGTATCTCTTCCTCTACCTCTTCAGTGACCTCTTCCTTGGTTTTTTGTGACATTAAAATTGTTGCTTTTTTCAACCAATTCTATTCCATGCATGAACTTGTATAATTGAATTATATCACCTCTTTTTCTTCTTTCCACCAGATTTTATCTTATATTCAAAAATTTATTTGAATAAACTAATTTTTCAAGTCTTTTTAAATTTTGTATTATTCAAGTTTAAATTTGTTTCCGTAAAACTAATTAGATTTCATCACCAAAAAAACATTGCGTTTTTTATAAAATAATTTGTGTTCTAGAGAAAACAACGTTAAAATTTTTAAAGCTATATATATTTTTTTTAAACAATTTTTTTACTTTTCAAATTTGTATGTTTAAAAGAGCATACTTTTTTGGATTGATTAAGTTTCGCATCATTAATAATATTTCTTCATCGGCTAAACATTTCTGAAAATGCCTTTTGCTCTCTAAATTGATTTATTGAAGATAACCTTCAAAACAAAAAAACTTCATCTAGTAAATTTTAATTCTTCCATAAATATTTTCAAATAATCGATTTGGTGTTCGACATTGTGATCTGGTCACCAATTGATGAACCATCATAATGGAGAAAAATTAAAATAGAGAAAAAAAACAAAAAATTCTCTAATTCACTTTCTCTGTTATTTATTTTAAAAAAAAATTATTTTATATTTGTTATATTTTTTTTTCTCTAACAAATTTATTCTTAATAATATTGACACTTTATTATCTCTATTTTTTTCTCTAAAATAAAAATTCTATAAAAATTTTTTCTCTATTATGAGCTCTTACCCGCCAATTAGCTTGATTACTGCATGGTTTAGATTACTAATCAACTGAGCTATATATTTGCCTATATTCGTTTCATTTTGATCAAAAAAATTAAATTATTTGAAAAGTTCTTTCAATAATATTCTATTCTATTAAGTCAATTTTTAAATAATAAAAACAATAAAAAAGCAAAGACGTTTTTGTTCTTTAATTCATCTTTCGATTTATTAGACACCAGCTGCAATTGATAAATTGTTTTTATTATATTTACTTTCAAACTATTAAAAAATTATTAAAAAATTTGTTGATTTTTAATGATTATTAGAATGCTTGAAAACGAAATTCAAATTTTTCTTTTCCTTACTAAAATGAGCTAAATTAAAAATACTTGAAAATCAAATTTCATAAAAAGTAGATTTTTAGACCTTAAAACACAATTATTACCCGACACAAAAATTTTTTTTTTGACATATCATCGTTAAAATAACTAATGATAATCTATTTATTCAAGCTTAATTTACAAATATTTTTTAAGTTATAGCATTTTAGCCACTATTTCAAAGAAATATAATATGAAATCAAAATACTAATTCAATTTTTAAATCTTAAGTTATCCATTTTAAGATTAAATGTAATAGTTGTTGTTCAATGTTTAATCAGAAATTTGATCATATTAATACAAACGAAATTTTAGACATTAATTTAGGATTTCTTTTTCCTCGATGTATTTGTCAATATTTTATATAAATAGTGTTCGAAAAAACCAATAAATTATAGTAAAAAAAAATGATGTTTAAAATAATTTTTTTAATATTCGCTTGCATTAGCGCCAGTAATCTTGCCAAAATTTTTATCTTTAAATCAATTGATTATGATTTTCTAAGGCTATGGGCAGCGAATTTTAACACCTTTTTTGGCTCAAGTAGAAGGCTTCAAAACTGCGGCTTATTGTCTTGATCCTGTTAAGTACCCATTAGCTGGTGTCACCATTGGAATTGGTGTTGACTTTGGTAGTAGAACCGCGACATCTCTAAGACATATGGGTGTTAGTGAAAGTATCATAAACAAAGTTTCCTCTTACTTTGGGAAAAAAGGATACGCTGCATGCAGTGCTGTCGCTGCATACAAAGCCGTTTTAACTCAAACCGAGGCTTTAATATTAAGTGACATAATAATAGCTGAAGAAACAAAAACTGTTGCCTCAAGATACAATTCAGAAAAGGCTTTCTCGTCAAAATCTTTTGAAGCACTAACATGTGCTCAAAGAACAGTTATTAGCTCAGTTTTGTATCAATACGGAAGTCCGACTGTAAATTTTTAAAAGTTTTTAAATACAATTTTATCTAAACTCAAAATTAAGCGTGTTCCAAAATTTTGGACTGCTGTCAAAGCTAACAACTGGTCAAGTTTAGTTAACGAATTGAGAAATTTTGGTGATGCTTATGCATCAAGACGCTTTAAAGAGGCTGATTTATTGCAATATGGTGGATCAATGATTACTTGCCCATGTAAGTAAAATCAATAAAAAGGATTTTAAACATTTATAACTTTTTTAAAGCTTCTACTGCTGATATTTGCGAGGGAACAAGAGGAGCCTGTGTTGTCAAAACAACATGTTCTAAGAAATTGATTTCAAACTTTTGTCAAAACCAAGGAGCTTCAATAATGTGCTGCGTTTAAAATCAAAACATTAAATTAATAAATCTTTATTAAATCTTATTTTAATTTTTCAATTGAATCTTGAGAACATGGCTTTCGTTTGGCTTATACAAAACAAAGTCGTGAATTAGCTCAGGTTTATCCATTCAATTTTTCTCTTCATTGTGCTCTCTTAAACAAAAACCGACATAAGTTAGTGTGCGTCTTTGTTTTGCAGAATCAGTATATTGGTGGTACAAAGAACTTTAAGTTGCTTCAATTTACAGAGCATGTTTTGGTCCTTCAGAACTTAAGCTTTGGCATTTTCGATATTTTGTTTTTACTTTTAGTTCTTAATTAGACAATGCCATAATAAAATCAAAGAAAAAGGTAAGAAAAAAGGTTTCATGAGATGAAAATGGAAAAATTATCAGACGGATTAAAAATAACATTTCTGTCTTTATTATTCAAAAATTTAAATCCAATTACAGCATCTAATTCAATTGATTTCTAAATAAACTTTTTAAAATATTACATTTAATTTCTCTTAGGGAGAGTTTAAAACGAAATTTCAAATAATAATTTTAAATTTTACCTTTAATCTCACAAAAAATGCTCTTAGAGTAAAATCCAAAGAAAAAAAAAACCCTAATTTGACTTACTTTCTGTTTCAAAATTAGCTCAAGAATTTTTTTAATTTTTAAGTTTTTTATGAGAGTAAAGACAATTATTTTGTTAGAGCAAAAGTTAAATTTGGGCTTTATTTTTTGGAAAATATCCCATATTCATGTTATTTTCTAGCTAATTAAATTTAAATTGCTATAACATAGAAACTATGTAATTAACTCTAAAGGAAAAAAGTTGGATTTAGGCTTAACTCTTAAAGTCGTAGACACGAGGTTACGGTAAAATCAATTCAATTAATTTACAGCTGGAGAAAGTATATAAAACACATTGAACGAGTTATGTATAGTGCCTTAAAACCGATCTTAATAAATTTATTAACTCTTCAACTCTGTTTTTAATATTAAATTAAAAAGATATATTTAATAATTCATTGGAAGATTATTTGAATGAATTAAAATCTTTGCCTATATTGACAATTGACAATAGATTAATTCGAAATGAAAATTTAAAAGAAAAAATTATACTTACATTTCTATCTTGTTTTAGAAGAAAGTATTAGTTTTTATTCAACTTTTATCCTTAATTCATTTAATAAACTATGTTTATTTTTCAAAATTTTGCTTCTGAATAAGAATTAATTGCATTTTATTTTTAAAGGATTTATTTCCGATTAAATTTAAAAAAAATAAGTTTAAATACAAAATAAGATTATTTAAATTTTTCGAACATGATTTTTTCTTCTGGACTTATTCTTTTAGCTTTTGAATAATAACAGCATTCAAAAGATTGGCTTCTTTTAGATTCAGAGTTTCATCAGCAATCTCTTTATTCGGAAATGATGTCATTAAAGAATAAATTCGAGAAGCATACTCTGGCCTTGCTCTTAAGATTTATATAAGAGATAAATTAATTTACTAACCATTTTAAAATTTACCTATTTATATAGTTTCTCAAATCACAAATCTTATGAGTTTGATTTGCTTTGATGATCAATCTTTAAAAAAAATATTTTATTTAGCAAAAAGATAAGTTGATCTGAATTTATTTACCTTGAACCATTTGATAAGCGAACCTGAATTTGGGTTGTTGGTTTTGATTCATCCAAATTGATTTCTCGTTTGGCATTGTCTTCGTTATTTTTAGCTTCGTCTGCTGAAGTAGTTGAGACAACATTGGGAGTAGGACTTCCAAGTTTATATCCATCGTTGTAAAGTACATATTTGTTTTTAGGAGGAACAAAATCTTCATCTCTATGATCTTGCATGTCCAATTGAACCTCACCACCTTGGGCCTGATTTATTAGTTCTCGAGGTAATTCGCCTCTTTGAATAGCTTGTAAAAATTCTTTATTTTTTGGATCTTCATAAGATCTCAATTGACCATCATCTATATTAAATCCATTTTTCCATAATTTCAAAACACTAGCTTTCTATTAGAATAATAAAACCTAAAATTTTATTTGAAAATAACTTAAAATATACCGGAGGTTTTGGTGGTTCTGGGCCTCTGATAATTTCTTGTGGCTCATTTCCAGTTCCCAAACGGTATCCTGTGCCATAAACGGTCGGACCTTTGCTTTTATTTTGCTCACTAGAATCAACCACTTGAGCGCCATGTCTAAAAAAAAATTCAAAATCATAACTAATCGTTTATTTTATTATACTCTTTAGCTTTTTGGAATAAATTTTTAATCAATTCTTCAGGATTGTTTCTTGAAGGACCAATAATTTGTTGACCGCTAGTTTGAGAACCACCAGCATAAAATGCTTGGCCTTGTTCATCTGGTTTTTCTTCATCATCCTCGTCTCTTAATGTATGAATTTTTGGTCCAGAACCTCTTGGTAAAGTCGCTTTTTTAGGCTCACTGGACTTCTGAAATGATATTGAAGATGGCTCGTAATCATCATCATCATCGTCATCATCGCCTTCATCCATTCCCTGAGTTTGTAGAGACTCCATTGGTTGTATCAGGTCATTTTCACCATTTTCATAAAAGCTACCAATCGCATTCTAAAAACATGATTATCAACACAAGATACAAATTGTTGTAAAAAATTTTGAATATTTACTTCAATGTCTCCATTAGATGCTTCTAAAAAAAATCTTGCCCTGTCTCTTGTGGCCCCGGTTACAGCGCAAAAATTATCTATTCTTTCGTCTGTTATATTAGATGACATTTTAAAATTTGAAATTATTTCTATCTGAAATTTTTGCTAGCAATTATAAGGTCTAATTGAGCATTCTTAAATTTAAAAATTGTTTGCATTCTTCTTATTTTTTTTAAAGTTAAGCAATTATTTGAAAAATTTTAGCTAAACTAAATTAACTTTTCAGTATTTTTTACAGAGTTGGTCAAAAGTCGAAGTCAAACTTTGACTTTGAAAATTGAGATTTATGTTTCATTAAATATACGAATTTTGAAAAAAAACAAGTAGTTATAATAATAATAATAATAAAAGCTACAGCAGACTAGTCTTTAAAAAATTCGTTTTAAATCGATAATCAATATGTCAATGTCAATTTTTTAAATATTTCATTATATTCAATAATAATCTTTACTTTTTTAAAAAATGGAACATATATTTTTTTGAAAATCTGCTATTGTAAATCTTTAGATAAAATTAACTAAATTAAGCCTTTAAAATTTTAAATTTTTCATGAAAAATATTTTTTTTTTTTAAATAAATCAGATATAAAATTTAAGAATTATTTAATGGTTTATTATAGCCGTTTATTTTTGAGCTAATTCAATATCGTATAATTGATGAAGATCGATTAAACTGTTGATGAAAATTTCTGTTGAAAATCTGTCCCGGTATATTTGGAACAAAAATATCATTTAGAGAGAATTCTAGTTTGTAGTTTGTATGTGTAAAAAGTTTAACTAAAAGTTTAGTAGAATGGCTTTTTTTCCTCAAAGCCTCATAGACTCAGATATCGTTAAAAGTCAAAGTAAAATTCAGACTTTGACTTTGAAATTTTTTTTTATACTTTAAAATCATGGCTTGGACTTTCATTTTAATAATTTAGACTTGAACTAGGCCGCCAAAAAAACTTGCTGGAACGGCAATCCAACTGTCAGGATCACAGTCATATGATTTTTTGCCGTTCCAGGTAGCTACTACAAAACTTGACATTTTTTTTCAAATTTCTTATCGAAAATTCAACTTACTTGAATGTTTATTTTTTTTAAGCTAAGATAAGCCTAGTTTTAATCAAACTCAACTTTTGAGCTATTTTTATTTTACACCCGCTAGTAAAATTGATTAAAGTAAGTCCTTGATTTTTTTTAAAATCAAAAATAACCAGCTTTCATCCGTAATCCGCTTGAATATGGAGCGATCACCTTTAAAAAATTAACTTAAATTTTATTTTTAAAAGACATTTTTTTCTATTTGAGAAAAAAGTCAGAAAATTTTACAAATTAATTTATATAAAAGAAATAAATATTAGTCGAGGAATAAAAAAGGGAATTAACTAAATTAATTAAATTAATATAAGATTTTGTTTAATTCTGAAGCTATCATGTTTTTTATTTTATTAAATTTTTTTGTTTTGTCAAATGCCTTTCAATTTTGTGAACAGCGACTTTTTGGTTGAATTTTTATCATGTCTATCGATTATTGATCATTTTTTAAGTCCTTAATTCGCTTGATTATCTTGAGAATATCTTCTAAAAAATAAATCATTCTAATAAATTAAATCTATCATAGAATTGTTTATTTATTTTTTTGTTTTTTCTGTATCGAAGTAATGCTCCCTCCGATTAAAAAAAAATAAAAAAAATAAATTTAAATTTAAATAAGATAAAATAAAAATTAAAAAAATAAGTAAAAATATATAAAAAATAAAATAGGCTAAAATAGAAGAAAATTAGAAATAAATATATTGTATTTGTTAAATATTTGGTGGCTCAGGAAATATTAAGAATTCTTCTTTGTTTGTATTTTAAATACCTTTTAACTAAAATTACAGCTATGTTTATTTTTTTCAAAATTGAGAGCATTTTTTTAATTATCAAAATTATATGATATTAACTATTGTTATTTTTTCAATTTTCATGGTTTGTTAAAACAAGTTGTGAATCATTTTTATTTAAAACACATGATTAAAATGTCTGTCAAAAGTTTAAACAAACAAATAGACACGATGCTATATAAAGACTATTTTTTACACACATTATACTTTTACATAATAAAAACTTAACAAAAAAATTTTATCTTAGCTAATCATATCAAGTCAAGGTTTTAGAGCAACAATTTTAAATAACTTAGACTCTAATTTAGATTATCTTTTACTTTAAAAATTAAATAATAAATAAATGAATATTTAGTTTTTTTTGTATACAGGAAAAAAGCTAAAAATGGACTCAAGCTGGTTGCTACCATCGTCGTCATCCAAATATGAAAACAAAGAAAACTACATATCCACAGCTACCATTACCACATCCACAACAACCACTCTCAACAACATCAGCCTCAACAATTACGGAATATTGTCTAGTTTGAACCAAAACTCTTCATTTTGTCTCAATTCGCCGTCAATAAACGACTCTTTTGATTCGGATAAGTTCAGATTTGACGTCTATGAAAAGTCCATTCAAAAGTTGGCCAACGAAAACAAACAATTGAGGAAACGAGTCAAAAATTTGACAGAAATCGCTCGAAGAAAAGAAGAAGAACTGTTAAATGCACTGAGCGAAGACTGTGAGACCAAGCTGAAGGATGAGGAGGAAAAGAACATCCAACACAGTGCCCAATTGCAGTCCTACTACGAGTGCTTTGTTCAAATTGAAAAAGAGAACAGTTCGCTGAAGGAAAGATTGGAAAGCATGCGGAAACAAATGAAATCGCATGAGGAAAAAATTGAATCTCTGACCAAGCGTCTGGGCGAACAAAACACCGAGCCCAAATTGGCTCAAAGTCACGACCATGTCGACACCAAATTTGAAAACCAAGCGGATAATGAGCAAACATCAGAACTAAATCAAATGTCCATGAAACACATTGACGAAGAACTGACCGAATTAAACAAAACGCTGAAACAATTTATCCAGGACAAACAGGCTGAGAGTGATCTAAATCCGAGCAGTGAACAAAAAGAGTTCGATGTTGACAAACTCAACGAGCTGCTAAACTACAAAACGCAGCGAGTCAGTGAACTCGAACTGGACTTGGAAGCTTTGAGACAAAAATCGCTCAACATCGAGGCCACACTCACCCGGTGGATATTCAGAGCATGTGACTACAATTCTGAATTAACTAAGCTCAAAGCCAAATTTTCAGATTATGAGGAAATACGAACTGAATTGGAAAATAATAAAGATCTTTTAGAAAAATTAGTTAATATTAAAAAGAGTGAAATTTGTGTCCAAACTGAAATTTGTGGTGCAGACAAGAGCGCACAGACACATCCAATTGAAGTAAACCATGTTGGTTTACAAACAGAACGAACAGAAAAGAGCGGAATGGTTGCGCAACAGGCGGCTAAGTTCGATCAACTAGCTGAACAGTTAAAACCAGCGGCAACTGCCAGACCATCCAATGCATTGACAGAGCTCAGACAGAAAATTGATCATTTAACTTTGGAACGAAACAACTTTAGATGCAGAAACCAAGAGCTCGAACAAGAATTGAACGCTTTGGGCGCAAAGGTCAAACAAGTGCCAAAGCTGGTAGTAGGCACGCAGACAAATGTGGTTCGGCTGCGGAATGAAATTTGCCAAACAGAGCCGATCAAAGAAAAAGAAGTGGTCCGAGAGGTGTATGTGGAGACCGAGAGCGACCAAATCAGGCACAATCTAGAGCTCAAAATAAAAGAACTAAACCAAGAAATAGACCTAAATTTGAAATTGAGCAAAAGTTTAGATGATCTCAAGGCTCAAATGGAGCACCAGAGCAAAGACCACGAGGCCAAATTGAGCTCAATACTCACCGAATTTAACATAAACAAAAAAGTGTCGGACACAATAATAAAGCAGCAAAAAAAGCTACTCGACTATTTGCAGACAAAGCTGGGCGAAGAAGACGAGCCAAACAATGGCTCTGGCCACCACAACATAAAAACTTTGTTCAAAAAAAAGCCAAAAGTGAACCCGCTGTTGGCCAATTTGCACAAGACCAGCTTTAAGCCGGACAGAAAGCAGGCCGAAAGCAAGCCCGAAATAAAAGAAATCGAACTGGAACTAAACGAAAACTATTTGACATATTCAGAGCTTGCCAGACAAGCCGACCGAACTCTGGAAGTGGTCAGCTACAACTCTGGCGAGAAACACAAAGAGCCAAGACAAATACACGTGTTCATCACCGGATTGAACACGTGTCCCACGTATTGTCACGTGTGCCAAAAGTTGATACCATTGATAGCCTACGCGTCCAAATGTCAGCTGTGCTCGTTCACATGCCACTCGACTTGTTCGTCAAGTGCCAAAAATCGCGCCACCAAAAACAAATCAATGACCAAATTTGACCTCAACTCATACGATCCATTAAAGTATTGTAATGTGAATTATTTGGTCATTAGCCTTGAGTACAACAATTACATAAACAAGCTGATCAATTTGGAGCTCAAGACTGGCATCAAAAAAATTCTGAACAATTCGCAAAACGCCAGCAATGTGCTTCTAAACGACTATGTCTACGTGGACACCAATTCAAAGTGGAAAAAATTGTGGCTGAGTTTGAGAATGGACGAGAAGCAACAAGAGGCCAAGCTGGACTTGTATCAGACAAGATCGAACCAAAAGCCGTTTGACACCATCAATTTGATCCAGGACAAAATTTTGATTGAGACAAATCCAAAAGTGATTAGCAAGTTGACTTCGCCGTCATCAGGTGGAACAGACAACTGTGGCATGACTCCGTCGAGCACTATGGAATCCATTTATGAAGAAGTAAATGACGACATCGAACTGAATAGAATTAATTTCGAAAAGTCGTCGTTGATCATTTTGCTTCATGGATCCAACCGAGTCACTGTCAAGCTTGGCTTTTCCACTTACAATCAAAAAAATATTTGGTACGACGCTTTGTTGTCCAGTCTGTTGGTCGGACGAGCGTCTAATTCAAGTCTTGTTTTGAATACAAAAAAAAGCACTCTCTCCGATCAATTTAATATGTTCACACTGAACAAAGTTTTGAAGCCGTTTCTGGAGCTATGTGACACAGTGGTCAATAGTTATTGCTTTATAAATGATAACTTAATTGCTCTGGCGTGTGATGATGGCTTGTATGCCTTGAACTCGTACAATCATCCAAAGTCTTCTGGCATGCCAGGTAAATTTAATTTATATTTGCTTTTTTTTGTTGTTTCATCGGCAATGTGAAATTTTACTAAAAAAAATACAATACAAAAAGTAAAAACAATTTGTAAAAATGGGCCTTGTAGATTCTGTTAAATTTGTTTTATAAAGTAAATCTTATTATATGGAAATAAATCAAGAGTTTTTTAATAGCGCATTAAATAATTTATTAAAAGTTAATTATGACTTCGGATGAATAATTGTGTAAATTCTTTGGAAAAATTAGGAATATTTTTAAAATTAATTTTATTTTGTAATTTGAATTTTTTAATTTTTTTAATATAAATTTCAATGTGACTTAAACTTTACTTAAATAATAATAATAATAATTGCAATTTTATATGAACTTAAATTTAAGAGATAAAAATTTTAAATTTAACAAAATTTTATTTCATGACGAAACGGCAATGTGAAATTTTAGTACAAAAATTACGGTTCAAAAAGTAAAAACGATATAATTTTTTTCTAATTGTGCAAAAATGGTTTTGTAAACAGTAAATTTTTGTTTTTACAAACGATTTCTTAACCCTGCAAAAACTCTGCGATTAATTGCATTAATTTTAATCAAATATTTTTTAAAAATATTTGATTAAAATATTATTATTAAAAATAAAACTAAAAAAGGTGTTATCGTTTACTAAATTATATCATCTTGACAATTTTGCTATCAAATAATATATTAAAAAAAGACTTTTCAAAAAAGGTTATTTGAATCTTTTTAAACGAAACATAGTCTAAACAATAAGAATATTAATTGTAAAATAAGCCTAAATAAATTTTGTGCTCATTAGTATTAAAAATTTTCTCTTTACAATCCATCTTACAAAATAGTCATTAAGTTACAATTTACATTTCAGTTTTATATCTTTTAATTTTGCTGAATCACAATTAACGAATTCAATTAAAAAAAATTCCTCTAAAATATCTTTAAACTTTCCATAACTATTTTAACCTAAAATAGTTATGGAAAGTTGATCGTTATGTTAAAATTTTTAACATTAATCGCGCAGTTAAACTTAACATAGTAAACTGTTTATTTTTTCAATGAACGCCTTAAAGGTGATGTAAACTTAATAATTAATTAAAAACGCATTAAGGAAAAATAAGACAATTTTTTGTTTTATTTGAATAATTTTAGGGTATAATCCAGGCAACTTAAAATGGATCAAAACACTTCTTTTCAGAATTAAAGTTAATGCTATAAATTTTTTATAAAAGATTTGAATATTGTGAAATTTGTTTATTAATAACGTTACACAAAAAATAAACTTTTTAAAAATTGAATCTTATTGCTTTATAAGTAAAATATGTGTTATGTCATTGTAAAATATTTAAATTGCCTAAAACTCAAACTAATAATTTCAATTTATATTGGTGTTGTGAAATTTGCAAAGATATAGGACAATTTTAGCAAGATTTTAGAAATTACTCATTAGTAAATTTTGCACCTTGTTACAAAAAAAATAATTTACCACTAAATAATTTTAAAAATTTTATGATTTTAATTTTTACCATGTTTTTTTCTTAATTTCACAATTTGAAAAATTTTATTTAAAATTATTGATAAAATAATTGAAAACTTAGGATTAAGGAAACCACTTGCAGCAATTTTCTTATCTTAAAGATGTGTTTTTAAAAAATTAACTTTAAAAAAATTTAATCAAATAACATTCTTTAAGGTAATAATATATCATTGGTAAAAATCGATAAAGTAGAGTCAGCACATAAATTGTACTACGAAAATGAATTTGGCAAATTGTGTTTTATCGGAAAAAAATCCCGTCAATTTTTGTCAATAGACGTGAATGAGCTTAATTCATGCTTAATAAATGCGGATTACAAATCAAATGAAGATTTCGAAGATGAAGATGATGATGCCAAATCAGTGCAAGTAACACTGGAGCACATTCACAATATAGATCGATGCCACTTATTCGAATGCAAACTAAATAAATCAAATGGATATTGGTATTTGGCTGTGGCTACACCGGAAACTATTTACATTCTCTTATTTAACAAGATTACAAATAAATATACAATGGTAAAAACAATTCAAACTCAAGCCGATTCTCCTTGTCTTTGCATCAAATTTACCAATAATTTTGCCATTAATCAATTGATTTATGCATGCGGAAAAGATTTCTTCAAAATGGACATTACTTACTTGCAACCAACTCCGTTTCAGGTCGATTCTCAAAATTCTCAGCCTATAGCATTGTGTGTATTGACGCCATCAAACTATTGCCAACAAGAAGCAGTTTTACTTTGTTATGAGGCTTATGGTATTTTTATGGTATACAATTTTAATACCAATCAGTGGCAACTACCAACTTGTTCAAAAAAAAATGGCTCTTCATCATCTATTGCGTCAAATGGCTCCCATAGTACCTCCAATCTTTTGCAATCATCGGCCACTTTAAAATGGCCAAGAGGAAATGGTCTTACTCCATTACAAATAGAATATGATTCATCATATTTATATCTATTCTATAACGATTGTATAATTGTTTATCAAATTAATTTTGAAGCTGATTTAAGCTTATCTTGCAAAAAAAGTGGAGTTACCTTCATTTATAAACCCCGATATCTGAATTTGTTTAATAATAAGAGTTCTAATTGTATCATTATATCAAATAGAAGACCTTTAGATGAAGAGGAACAAGCTAAACTAGAGTCTGATGATGCTGAGTTGGATGAAGATGGCGAGCGAATAAATGATCCTTTGCTTCATGATCTTAACGATAAGATATGTCTTTCTTACTTTAGTCCAGGAAGTAATTAGCTGAAAATGGACTCAAAGTTAAATTTTATTTTTGAATAAATGTGTGATTGTTTTATTGAATTTTTTATATTAATGTAGATTTGATTAAATTCTTTAACTTTTTTTTTAATTAATAAGATTTAAATTTTATATTTGAATTCAAAATTAAAGAAAATAAATAATCATTTTTTTAATAAAAAAAATTTTAAATTTAATTTTAATAAAAATATTCTCGTGTAATGTCTATTTTAAATTAATTAATATAATCTAAAATAGTCGATTTTCAATTCATTTTTTAAAAACTTTTTTTGAATATTTGATTCATCGCAAGATCAAGTCTAACTTCTAATAGAAAAATACAAATCATATTTAGTAGGATTGCAGAATCACTGTTGTTTAATATAATATTTTAACAACTTAATAGTTAAATGAGTGAGTAAAGATTAACTGATATTGATTAATTCAGTATTAAGTTATTACAAAAAGGAGATAAAATTGACTTTATTAAATTTAAGTATGTTTGCTTCACCAAAAAGAACAGAAAAATTGAAATTGAAATTTTAATGTCATAATAATTTTTTATTAAATAAATTTTATAAATATTCCAGAAATGCATTAATGGTATATCTGCCACTTCAACTCCTGCTGAATTTGCATTATAATCAGTTAAAAGTGCATTCAATAGTCTATTAGTTGACGTAAAAGCTACATCAGCTCTATTAGTTCTACCTGCCATTTCAAGTTCAGTTAATATATGTAAAGTCTGTTTGTGTTTTGTTTCTTAACTTTTTTCTATTTCATAATATCTGATTAATCGTAATCTTTTCTATTTTTTTAAATCTCTTCTTATAAAATCTAAAATACTCGAAAAAATCGAGTGTATAATAAATTATTAAAATTTATTTAAATTTCTATCTGAAAAAAAAACAAGAAAAAGAGAATTTTTACTCTTTAAATTTGTAATAATATTTTACTTAATAATTTTATTTTCTATTTTTTTAATTTATATTCATCGCCAGAATTTGCGTAAATTGAAAATAAATAATTATAATAATAAAAATAATAGTTTCTAATAAAAATTTTATTCAATTTTTTATCCAGAAAAAAAGGAAATTTCTAAATGTGATCTTTCACGCTGATTATGGTTGAATTATTTAAAAAAGTTTTTAATTTCAATTTTTTAACGTTGTACCATTTAATTTGAATTTAAATTGTTTATTTTTCACTCATTTTTTTATAAAATTCACTCATTAATTAATTATATATATTGATTCAAATTTTTTCTCTTTAATGAAAAAATTTACTTTCAAATATTACAAATATCAATAAAATTATTGAAATAAACTGAACCATTAAATTTTTTATTTTGTATACTCTACTTATTTTTGTTTTTCAAAAAATCTTTATATAGAGCTTATCACGTTGTCCCATCGGACTAGGTATGTGTACTATTGTATTCTCATTTTTTAAATTCTCCATAGATTGTTTTTTTTTGAACGCGTTATTAAATACGCTAAAATTTTAAAAAAGAATTAATATAACTTTTAAAAGTTATCAATTAAAGTTCCAATTTCAAAAATTTTAATTTTTTCAATGTATTAAGTTTAGATTGGAAATTTATCTTTAATCATTTTTTGAAAAATTAACATTTTTCATCATCAAATTGTTAAACGGAACGATTAGATTAACGCTTTTAGTTTAACGAATTTAGATCTGCATGATTCGCACTGGCAAAGTTATAAATTACAGGTAATCTTGAACATAATTGTCACCAGACTTAGTAAAATTTATTCTTTTTTATAAATTTTGTTTTTCATTTGATAAAATTGATTTTTTTTGTTATTAATCCAGAATAAAGTCTTTAAAATTTAAATTCAAATAAAGAAAAGAAAATCATTTAAATTTTTTTAAATGAAATTAGAATCTATAATTTAAATAACATTTTAAATAATATTTTGTTTCGAATCATAAATTCAAATGTAAATTGTAATTAATTTTTATAATTAAAAATAAAAGAACATTTAAAAAAATTTATTTTTGAATCATATTTATGAAGAGATTATTTGTTTCAATTTTTTCTGTTTTAACTTTTAAGATCAAAATTTTTAAAGATTGTCTTGATTTGATTATAGAAACTTTAAAGCTTCGCAAAATAAAGCATATAAAATTTAAATAAAGCATACTAGCAAAGCTTATGCTTTTCTTACTAATAATTAAATTTTTAAAAAGCGAAGTACTACCCGTCAAAATTACCTTCTAACGTTAAAAACATCTAAAGCTACACGTTCAGTCTTTTTTAAAAATTAAAGTCTGCTAAAACTTTGATTTAAATTTTGTACAGTGTTATAACAATTGTTTGAAATTTTGAATTGTTTGAATTATTTAGTAGAATTTTCAACGACTCGCGTCGGCGTATTGACAAATAGAAAATATCAATATCAAATAATTTTTGTAAGAATTTAAATTTTTGCTGAAATAAAACATTAGATATGGTAGTTAACAACAATAAATTCAAAATAATAAATAAAAGTTTAACATTTCTAAATTTTTAATTAGAGTTTGGTCCAATGTATTATTTTGATAAGCCTGTTTCCTAATATTCAAAAAAATGCTTTCATAAAAAATAGCTAAAGAGACATTCGATCAACTTAAGGCTTGGCATTAAATTTCTAAAAATTTTTTAAAAATATTTTAATACATGTACGGTTTTAAAACGAAAGAAAAATCCTTAAATATTAACCATAACAAAATTAAAAGCCAATCTATTTTTAAATATTTTTAGCTTAAACAATTTTTTGAATAAAAAGCATGGACTTATAAATGTACAAAATATTGCCTCTTTGCCATTTCGCCACTTATCTATATTTGTAATTTTTTCTATCTAGCCTTGCAAGCACGGATGCAATGAGTAAGCTTAAGATTTTAAAAAGCTATTCGAACTATTTAAAACTTAAAGTAAATTCCACCATGTGGTGTTTAAAGCAATATGAAAAACATATGCTACAGAAATGTGTTTTGGTGCTTTTGCTTGGTCTATTTTATTCAATGCTACAAATTTAGCTTTTAAAAGCTAAAATGACATTCTATGTTTAGTTAAAGCTGATAACACTTGCTTATTTAAAATAGAAAAAATACTAACACAATTCAGTTAAAACTTGGTAGTGATTTTGAATCTACTAATACTTGTTAAAGTTTGTTTGATTTTTTCTTATTTTTCTAGAAAGACTTGATGCTAAAGCTAAAATAATTTTGAAAATTTTAGAATTTGTAACAATGATGAGTTGCTGGTTGTTAGAATTTTTTTCAAAATATAATGTTTGAATAGCTTGAATTGCTTTTGTTTGAAATGAAAAAGTAAAGAAAATTAACTTGTTATGTATAACTTAACGAAAAAATTCGAGTCCACATTTTTATGAATTTTAAAGCTCGCTTGTCTATACTCTAGCCGATATTGTTTAGTCACAAAACATGGAGGAAAAATTAACTACTGCAAAAACTCTTCTATTTAAATACTTTAGAAAATAATCTTTGAAAAAATTTTTAAAAATTTAATATAACACTTATTAATTCGAAACTGAACGCTTACATTATTATTATCCATCCATTTAGATATCATTTAAAAAATAATGAGCATAAATAAAAGCAGTAATATGACCGCTAAAATGCCATCTTCAATGGACTATCTATACCAGGCCATATCTTTGATAGAAGCCAAGGGTTATCCGACCCAGCAATTTCAGCCGAACTTATCGCCGATCAGCGAATTGGCATCAAATATTTTTGGTGAAAGCAAAAAAAGAATCATAGGTACTAGAAAAATTTATAAAATTTATAAAATTTATGCTCGAATGATTTAATAGTATATTTATTTTTCTATAAAGGTAATTTGATGTTTCAAAATCATCCACAATTTTCCACATCTCAAGCCTTTTTGGCAAATAATGAAAATTATAATCTTGTTAACTACTCAAGAAACAATTTAGCACAACAAACTAAAACAATGCCAAGTTGTACATGCTGTAGCCAAAACCACTATCCAGCTAATTCATACTATTCATACCAGAGTCAATTAAAACAAAAACACCAAGAAAAACAAATGAATATGATTAATAAGAGACAGATGAATTCGAATGACTCAGAATCTAAAAAATTCAGTAACCCTCCGAGTCGTTTGGAGAAAGCCAAACAGTTTGTAAGAAAAGTAGAGAGTGAATCATTGGCTTCTTCTCTACCTGTATCCTCTGATCTGACCATGAATCAAGCTCAAAATCAATACTACCCAGTAGATGTACTTTACACTCTTTTGCCAATGTACCTCACTCCTATTCTAAATAAGCAAGCATATCAGAACCAACAGCCGATCGATCCGGCCTATATTCAAAGTTTGGTGAATTATTTTCTCAGCATACATCAGCAAATGCATCCTAAGCCACTTAACAATAACCATCAGCAGCCAAACAAGACAAATTTTACTTCAACTAACAATCAAACCAAGACTGCTATCAAAAAGCCTAGTCGGTCCAGAATATTGATCCAGGATATTGATAGCAAAGTCGAAGAGCACTTTAAGAGATCATTAGGAAATGACTATGTAAAATTGATGCCAGACAGCAAGCGAATTAGGCTTGAAAATGATAACAGCCAGATAAAAGATGGTATACAGCCATCTTCGCCTACTTCTTCCATTAAAACAGTGTCCTCATGCACTTCACCTAGTTTAAATATAAATGAAGCGAGCAATCAGTCCCTAATGACAGAAAAAAGTCCAGATTATGTCGAAAACCACTTCTCCAAAGCATTGGGAATTGACATATGGAATAAGCTTAAAGAAAAAATAAGACATGAAAATGGATCAGATGGATGTTCGACCGTTTCTTCAATGTCTGACACTAGTATTTCTCCTATTAGATTGTAAAATATGAATAGTTTAAAATATTTTGCCGATTAGAAAACTTTGAAGTGACTAACCGATCGGTTGTACCATCTTGTATTTTAGGAAAAAAATTCATTTAGTTAATTTTATTTTAGGACTTTATTTTGTGTAAACTTTTTATTGTATTTTCATTAATTCTATACATATTTTTATTTTTGTTGCTATACCGGTTGTAAAAACACTGATGTAATCTTTTTGAATTTTTTAGTTAAAGAAAAATTTACTATGAAATATTAAAAGAAAAAAGAAGCTTTTCTCTTGTTAGTTAAAATTTTTTTTGATATTATTTAACTTGTACATTCGAAATAAGTCCTTTTTTAATTATTGTTTTTCCATTTTTATTTTATAACCATAATTTTAAGAATGAATAAAATTTAAGTTTAGCAAAACATTTATTTGAATTGTCGGTACATTTTATCAAATTCAATTTCAAAATTAAAATATGTCTGATTCGACTAAGAATAAATTTTGGATGTCTAAAAGCTAACAATTTCTAAAAGCTAACAATTAGCTATTTTAACAATTAATTTGAATTTTAAAAAAATTCAAACAATCTAATTTTATTAGCTAATGTGACTCTAGATGATTTCTCTAATACATTATTGAAATATATATGCGTGTTTCATTTAGCTAATTACTTTGCGACTGGCTTACTGATCAAAGTTTTTTTTGATATTATCGTTTGTTTTTTTGTGACACAAGATGCTTTCATATACCTCAAAACAATCATAGCGTATAATTAAATTGATATTACATTCAATCTTAAAAATCTAAGAAAAATTTTTGGATAAAAATATAAAAATTTATCCCTTAGAAACTTGTGTCTAAGTATTTATTCAATTCAATCTAAAAGTCAAACAAATATTTTTAAAAAAGTCAATTAATTTTGATTCTAAGCCATGTATCATTTAGAATTCAAGTTTTTAGTTTGTAATTTACATTGCAATTCAATCAACAATCTTGTTGAACAGTCAAAATTTTTCGTTTCAAATTTAATTAAAAAATGTATTTTTTTTGATAAAAAATAAGTCACAAAAGCTAATTAATTTTTTTTATTTATCGTTGTCGATTTGCATTCTAAAATCAGTCTATCCTGAGTCTAATTAAAATTATACTAAGTTGAACGCTAGTCAAAGAAAACTAATTAGTTTGTTTTATCATAAGAAAAGCTATTTAATTTAAAATATTTTTTAGTGGATTTAAAAAATTAAAAATATTTATTCATTATTTTTTGTTATTCATTATATGTTAAAATTCCATTTAAAAATTTAATCGATCTTTAAAAATTTGGCTTGAAATATTCATACTAATATTTTTACATTCCAACGATAAAAAATATTTAATGAACCAAACTCGGAAGACGCCTCCATTCATTGAATTTTAGATGTAATCATTTAAGCAAATTTTTGTTTAGCAAAAAGATAGTTTTGAATGTTATTTGATTGTTAGTTTTATTTATCGAATTTTAAACAAAAATTTTTTATTAAACGCTCCAAAACTTCTCCTAGCAAGGCGGATTTGAATTTGTTTTTGAAAATTGATTTGAAAACCTAAACTTGATTTGTGGATATTGAAATTTTTTTAAACAAAAAATAATTTGCAGAATTTAATACAAATTTCTGATAATTTAAAATTAAGTTTTATAAAATAGTTTAAAATAAATTAGAAAAATTACTGTGAATAAAAAAAATAAAATTTTATTCTATTAATTGAATCAAGAGTAAAATATATAGTGATAAAAATTTAATAATTTAACAATGGATTGTAAGACCATTTCAAACTTTGGTAATCAAACGTATGGCTATACCAGCTTGATCTGAGTAAATTGTATCGTTGTTCATTTAGAAAAAGCGGTTTGCCTCGCCTTAAAAAAATAATATAAAATAAAATTGAAAATTTTTATATTTATTAATATCACTTCAAGTCTTTGTCTTCTTCTCCGTGCTCGTCCAAATATAACGAAGCCCACACTGCACTTCGTTTGTTACGCTCAATATAAACATATGTTGAATTAATGTGCAAAAGTATTAGTGTACCAGCACCGCATAGATTTGTATGTTTTTTGTTTGAATCTCGCATCATATCACAACAAAAATTGCACTTAAAACAGAGCTCATCACCACATACTAGACATACGGCTAATTCTCTTGGTACTTTCGAACAAAACTTACACTTTTTGTTCAAATATTTATTGAACAAATCTGAATATGAGTACGGTAGCTTAACTAACTGCGGAAAATGGTAGTGATCAAAGGATAAATTTAAAAGATTCTAAAAAAAGATCAACTCAAAGTTTTTTAATTTATTTTGGTTCAAAAATTGTTTTACGTGTATTTGCAGATTGTGTCGTTCACAAGATTTTTCCAATTCATAAAACCAAAAATCAATTGTTTCAAAAGGTTTTTGATTTGGCCATTTTAGCGTCAATTTACCTGAATCAGCTATATTCAAGTAATTGATCAAATTATCAAATGAATTCTATAAAACAAAATTATAAAAGAGAATTATTTTTTATCTACAAACCGTCAAATTATTAAATATTGATGTGTTCTCATCATAAAGATAATATTTTAATAGTGACGCTATGTTCAAAAAGTGTAAACATCTCGTTTCTATAAAGTTTTTAGCACTCTCATGTGTCCAAATTTTTTTCTTTAATTTTGAAAATAAATAAATTGAAAAATGTTTTATTTGAATTTTTTATTTACCATAAAATATTGAGCATTTTCCACTAAAGACTTGCTTGTGTCAGTTTTTAAAAATTTTGATTTAGCAACAAATTTTATTACATGGCTTACATATTTGCTAAATTCGGATATCTTAAAATCAGAAAAATTATATTTAGGAATGAACTGAATGTGTTTTTTTTTTTTTTAATTTTTGTTTTTTCAGATGGGTGAATTTAGAAAAAAATAAAAATTTTGTTTTTTAATGTGAGTTATAATTCTACAATAATTGAAATTAAGTATCGAAAAAAAAAATTCGACAATCAAATTAATTCGATTTTAAAATCAATTTTATTTTCGAATTTTCAGGTTAAAATTCTTACATATTTAATTCAACCACTCACAGTAT
Source organism: Brachionus plicatilis (assembly GCA_010279815.1). Taxonomy (NCBI): domain Eukaryota; kingdom Metazoa; phylum Rotifera; class Eurotatoria; order Ploima; family Brachionidae; genus Brachionus; species Brachionus plicatilis. The sequence continues at coordinate 684,005 of QEOQ01000663.1, read as the reverse complement.
AATTTCTTTTAAATTAGATAAATAGAATCCTAAAGAAAATTCTACTGGGATGAACAAAAATCTGCCTTTGTTTTGGCTTTATCCGTTTTTTTTCCAAATGAATTCAAATTTTACTTAAAAAAATTTGAAAGTTTCTTTTAATATCTTTTAAATTTTTGAAAAATTTTACAGAAATTATTTGACTTCAATCTACCAGAATCTGATAATATTCCATCTTTTAAAAATTTCGTTAAAATTTGAATAAAAAAATAAAACATGATTTAATTTTTAAACTCGTTCAAAAAATTAAAATAAGTAAAAAAACAGTTAAATAAATCAGAAGGATTAATCATAATTAAATTCTAACTGCAATTTTACAGAATTTTCCATAGATTGACAAGACCTTCGCCAGAATTATAAATAAAATTAAATTGTTAAATTGGAAAATAAAAATTCAGAATTTATGGTAACCTAGTCTAAAGTGGTTATGGGTTAATAGGGTGAACGAATTTGAAAAACCCCTATATCTCCTTCATTTTAAAAGCTACTACCTAAAAAAATATCTTGATATGTAGAACTCGAGGAGAGAAATCGAATGATATGTGTGAAATATTTAAAAAAAAAATCGTTATATGCTTTTTTTTCTCTTAAAGTTCGACTACGCCTAATGAGGTGAAAAAGCCTCGAATTAGTGATTCGGGAGAAGGGTGCTTTAAGGCCCTAGGTAATACTTAAGCTCTAACCTATTTCGCTTGTTAGATTCAGCACATGCTTAAGTATCTAAGAGAATTTTTTTAGAATTTTAGGAAATATCCTTAGGGCTTCATCTAATGGGGTTTTTTTTAAGGCTTAAAAGGTTAAATAGATTTAACCCTTTTAGTCAAAAAAATCACCCAATTAGTCCAAATAAGATTCTATTTAACCCATTTAACCGAATAAGACTAGAAAATGCAGTGACACTATTTTTTACAATTAAAAAATATTGTAAAATTATATTCTCTCTCTAACTCTCAAATTTTTTTTTTTTAAAACCGAGTTTTTATTTCAAACATAAATAAAAATTGTTGTTTAAAAATTTAAATTGTAAATTGTTTAAAAATAAGCTTAAAATGTCACAGAACAAAGAAATCCAATCTAAAAAAAAATTATACTGTTCAAAATCCAAAAGACGCAATCAGTGAAGCTAAATAAGAACAAGAAGAGGTCAAAAAAGCTATAAAAGGAACTGGAAGAGGAAGAGGACGACCACGAAAGCTTGTTGAAAACAAATTAACATCAGATTAAAATGATAACTTATCAGAATCCGAAATATTGTGTAGCTCATGTGAAACAAAGATGGCTGAGAAGAAAGAGAACACGTCAAAATGGTAATCTTGTGAAGAGTGCTCAAATTGGGTTTGCTTTAGTTGTTTGCCAAAAGAAATAAATAAAGAATTTTTATGTGATGATTGTAAAGATTAAATCTTCCTTTTATTAAACTTCTTTAAAACTCACTCTTGTTTTGTTTCGAATAAATTAAATTAAATGAGTTAAATAATTTTATTAGAAAATTCAAAAATTTTCTTCCTAAATAGGTAAAATGGGTTAAAATGGTTAATATTCTGTTTTTGGGGTTAAATTTCTGGGCAATTATATACAATTTTAGTGGTAACCGAGTTGACCCTTTTGACCCTTTTGAGCCTCACATAATTAACCGCGGAGCTAAAGGGGTTATTCAAAAATTTCGGAAAAATTGGGTGACCATTTTTGAAGTTTTTGAACAAAATGGGTGCGAAATAATCAATAAAAAAAAATATGGTCACACGGTTAGACTAGGTTACCATAATGATAACAATTTAAATTAAAAAATAATAAATTTTTTTGAACTTTTCTTTTAAGTCTCCTACACATTTCATGTCATTTTTTTGTCAAAAATATTTTAAAAAATTAACTTATGTAAATTACTTGTTTTTCGGCATTTTTCGACCATGTTTCTTTCTCTTCGTGGTCAAGTTCTTTCACAAAATCAATAATTGCTTGTATAAACACCATATTAAATACAACTGAAACAATTATATCATAATCAGCTTAAAGTATTTTTTTAAATTAAAATCAAAAGTTTGCTTAAAATTTTTAAAACAATTACTTTTTTCAAAATTATGCGGTAAATTAACAATAATTAAAAGCAAAACAGCTATCGGATCTTTAAGTAAAACAGGAACTTCTAGTTTGTCTAAGCTACTAAGTCTTGATTGTAAAATGCTTTGATGGGAATCCTTTAAATTAGAAAAATTGCTACCACCATGACTGGTACACTCAGATTCAAAAAATTCCATCGTATTGTCAATATTTGATTTAACACCGATTTTGAATAAAAATTTATTTGTATGGTTGGACAGACTCGGATTAATGAGCATTAACCATTGTTTTGCATGGGGTTTAGTTTCGTGACACATTAGACGACAATGTGTCGATATGACGTCCAATAATGGCAAAAAACACATTTTTTTCTTTTTAAAATTGAACTTGTTAGCTGATAAATAATTATCACTACTTGTCGATGAGCAAGGCTCATGGCCTATAAATGCACTTTCTTCAGAATTTTTCAAATTTTGTTTCTTCAAAAACAGCATCAGATCAATCTCTAATTGAGTTCTCAGAACACTTGTGGTAAACATTACAATGTCATCATCAACCGGAGACTTGAACCCTCCAGAATGATGACTAATTAAATTTGATTTATTCTCTAAATGCCTAAACTCAATCGGAGTGGATAAAGTTATTATGGTTAAAGCATCATTTTTGAATTGAGCCAAGGTTTTTGAACACTTAATCAAAAAAAATTCTAAATCTAGCCATTTTAAAAGAAGACTACACAAAATTACCGAACTGGTTCCAAGAAACGATCGAAATTTGAGAGAAGTTAAAATTTTTTCATAAGCATCTTCGGTTGAGCTTTGCATTGATTCATCTGAATGTCTATTTTTTTCACCCATGTTCATTTTATCTGCCAATGAAGATAAAATCCAGATCTTTGCTGGAACATTGGTGACTGTTGAGGAAACAACTACATCAGAACTTTTTTCAATATTATCGCTTGATTTTGTCTGAAAATTTGTGGTTAACGGTAGAACACAATTTGCTGTCTGACGACACAGCGGACAAGCAAAATCAATATGATTTATTCGATGTCCATGCAATTGTTCGTCAAGAGCTAGTCTATACGAGCTATAGCAATCAAAATGTAAGTAATGTCCGCACATTTGAGCATAAACACCACCCTGCCATCCAATATTTACAGAATATTTACATGACTCCTTCTCACAAAAGTTAATTAAATCTTATTTTCTCTTGATTTGAATCTTGCTTACAGGTTTAAAAGCTTCCATCATATTTTTAGCTCGATACTTTTCTCGTTTCCAACAAAGAGTTTTACTTGATTCATTTTTAAAATCATTTGATTCTTCTGCTATGAGGTTTTTTACTGGATTTTCAACTTTAATGCTTTCTCGATTACCAAGAACTAAAAATGAAGATTTTAAGAAAAATTAATCATATATTAAGGATAATATTAGTTTTTTTTGTTTAATTGATGAAAAAATCATTTGATTTAAATGAATATAGTTTTTATTAGAAATTTTCAATTTATTCCTTTACGATTCTTAAAGGAATAGTTTTTCCTTCAATCTTGCTGAATTCTAACTGAAATAACTAAATTCAGGTAATCTGAAATCAATAAATTAAAAGGTGATTATTAAATTTTTCAAGATTTCTTCCAAATAATTGATTAAATTAAATAAAAAGTAAAAAATTAGCATAAAAATTTAAAAATTTAAAACAAACAAAACTAAATTGTTGGAAAAGGGGAATCTTTTTAAAGATAATGCATTTATTTACATAAGAAGTCTTGTTTCTATTAAAAAATTAAAAATTATTATTTTATTAATTGCCATTAGTTAAACGATTAATTAATTTTTTTTATATTTTTGAATTCAAAAATCGAATATTTATAATCTAAATTATCCAATTCTATTAAAACTTTATTTTAATTTCAAATTCAAATATTGTTAATTTTAAATATTTAATTCAAACAAATAATTTTTCAAATTTAATTTTTAAATTTTTCATATTTAAATTTTTAAAGAATATAATTTTCATTCGATTTCTTAATTACTTTAATTTCGTTCTGAATAGTGATATTTTTCAGAGTTGTACATATTTCTTTTTAATTTAATTTTGCTTTTTTAACGTTACACAATTTTGAATACTAAAAAAATTTTAAAGATTTTGAATTTTTTCTCTTTTTTTCATGTTCATATTTTATTCAGAGGTTATTCATTAATTTAACATCAATTCTTCATTTTGTTTACAATATTTTTTTAAAACGATACAAATTAACATTAATTCAAGAAAAATTTTCAAAAAGATTAAATGAGTAAAATTTTTTATCACTAGTTCAAGATGAAGTAAAAATGCTGGGGAATATAATATCTTCTAATTTTTAAATTTCTTCAATTAAAAACATCATCAAAATCTAGCTGAAGTGAAAAGATCGAAAGGAAAGAAAATGAACTTTCTGAAAAAATTTTAATTAAGATTTAGATTTTAAATGATTTAAAACAAGCGAAACAAAATTGTGGGAAAAGGGAAATTTTTTAAGAATCTTAATTGATTTTCAATAAAAGTAAAGATACTAATCAAACATATAAATAAAAATTAGTATTTACCATTAGTTGCCTGAAGAAGAGATACAACTCCTAAAGGTCTGTCAGGGGTTGAGCTTGCTGAAAGTTGACAAATACAGCAATCAAAATCTTGCTCATTTATTAAAACAGATGATTGATCAGTTGAAATTTTTTCAATTTTATGAGATTGATTTTCAGAAGATTCACTTGTCTCCGAAGTTGACTGGATTACAGCTCCTTTCTCAGATGCTATATCGATGATGACAAAAAATAAGAATTTAATTTTTTAAAAGGCAAAAATAAATTTCACCTTTGTATGCCTCAATATCAATTTTGTTAATCGGATTTGACAAAAAGGCTTTTTGACTCGAGCTCATCTGAGCCAACAATTTTTGTTGCCGAGCTTTTGCTTTCAATTTTTTCATTCTAAATGTTGTAAATAAAATAATCAAATTTTCTTTTTCTTTTTTAAATTTTTTACTTTAAATCATCTTCAGTTGAACTCGAGGTACTTGGCGAAGTTGAAGATTTTTCAATTAGATGTTGCTTTGGTGCATTTATACTCTCGACAGTTGTTTCTATGTTTAATCGACATTTTTCATTTAATTTAGATATTTTTTCCAATAGATTTATCAAGTAGTCGTTTTCATCTCCGACTCTACTTTTTTTAAAACTAAACTGGTCTTGTGAATCCTGGTGATATTCAATTTTGAAGAATTGATTTTTTGTCTCAACTTTTTCCTCGGATGCCTTGTTTTTATGAAGAATTTTCACCAATAAAGATATAATGCTCTCATGAACGCTAGTTTTGTCTTTGGGAGTTGAGTCTAGATCCAAAGGAGTTGATGACCTTGAACAAGTTGGGGAAAGCCCAGAACATATCCGTTTTAATGGAGGTAAGCTCTTATTTCCCGCGGTCACTTCACTCGCGGTTTCAGGTTTGACCAAATTCACCTCGTTTTGGCTAAACGAAACATATGTATACAAATTGTGCTCAATACTATGTGATTTGAACCATGTGACAGGATTTTTTTCATCAAACAAAACTGGATTTATGCTTAATTCGGCATCGATGTCCATCTTTTGCCCCGAATTAGCCTTAACCCCTTGAACTGAAAGCTCAAGAATAAAAACGACAAAGTATAAAATTTTCTCTGATAGTGGATTGACATAAAAGTGTTCATACAACAGATTTAAAAGAATTGCATGCAAAATTTTAGTATTTAGAAGATTCCACTTTTTGGACAAATCTTTTTGCAGCTTGGACTCGTTTTCTAGCTCAATTTTAATCTCCGGATCGGCTTCATGCAAACTATCATCACTCTCGGGTATTTTGAAAGGAGGCCAAAATTTTTTTTTTGGCATTTTTTTTTCCAAAAATTGACAATATCTGTCAAAAGACTCCTGAAATTCTCTCATCTTGACTGATCTAAGCATCACAAATAAAGGATCATATTCATTAAGCCAAATCGAATCTTTGGGTTTATACCGGCCTTGTTTCAAATTGCCAATAGAAAGGATATCCAAGCTGGGCTGCAAATAATCGCTCACTTCACCCAATATTTGTTTGATAAACTTCTTTGCCAAACTCAAACTGCAAACATCAGGAAGACTCTCTTCCGTTTGACTGTAGGTTCTGTCTGACACACTGAGCAAATTGACTATTTCCTTCCTAGTTAAGGTATAGCTTTTGAGGCTTAGATTTGGTCGTATGGTCATTATTTGGGCAAGAACAGTCAATGAGCCGATCAGCATTGAATTCATGTGAGCTGGTTCCAATTCATCCAACTTGGCATCATCTGAATTTTGACTCAAATTATTCAACATTGTTTCAACCAAATTTTGAACCGAATCAGAGCTATTGTTGTCCGCATTTTTACCCATAGCTCTGGTTCGATTTTTGATGGAATTTTTTAGCCAGCTCAAAATATGAAATCTTTCAAAAAACATGTTCATAAAGCTATCTGGGTTCAAATGCGAAGCTAATACTTGAACTAAAAACAAATCCAAATCACTAAACGATGAACAAAAGTGATTTTGGACATAGGTCATCACTTGGCCTTTCATTTGCATTCCGTTTCTGGTCCACATGTTGGCATGTATTTCATGAAAACCAATTAACAATTGAAGCGGATGAGCCAGCACATTTGCCAGACAATATTGGTTAGTTTTCTCATCGAAAGCTAGAATTTTTTCCATCACTTTGTCCAAGCTTAGGTTTTGTTCAGTCAAAGAGTTGTACAGAAAACTCGAAAAGTATCTGTGCAGTGGCAAGTGAAAGCTAAGATGCTTTGGATTAGGTCTGGTGATTAAAAAATTGGAAGCACTCAAGTCCAAGAGAGTTATTTGACTCAGCCAAGAGATCAATTTGTCCAAAATTAGTTTAAGCAACTTGATGCTTAGATCTGCCCTTTCTACACTGTTCATGTGTTGCAGTAGAGACCACATTATAGACGAGCAAAATTCTAGCTCGGCTGAAAAAGAACTGAAATAAGTGGGCGACTCGTACTGAAAATGCTCCCCAAACTGTCTAACATTCAAATTCATTGATTGAAAACACGCTATCAAATCAATCCATAGCTTGATTATTTTTTGGTTGAGCAAAAATTCTAAAGCAATGCTCTTATGGGACAACAAATTTGACAAATCGCTAATGGGAAGCCAGTAAAGATTTTCTTGGAGAATGGGGTGATCAGGATCAACCACAAAATGTGTGTTAGCAGCGCTTTGGAGCGAATTTTTTGTCAGCAGTCTTTTTTCCAAGTTATTTACATTAGTGTTGCTTATTATATTGAAAATTGTCGATAGAAAAATTGGTAAAAGGTTAAATTCTCTCATTGCCTTGAGTGCTATTGCCTCATTGCTAAATAGCTGAACACTTATGTGGACCACTCTACTTGAAAAATTTTCTAGTTTTGATTCTATCAACATTGTTAAGATATAGCTGTATTGGGTTAAAAATGATTTAACAAAAATTTTCTTATAATCTGTGTCTGGGAGTAGACTGAGCAGAAATTTTACCAAATTTTCTGGCAATTCGTATTTTATGCACCAAAATAAGAATTCATCGACCATTTTGTTATGATCAAGCTGACATATTTCGGCTTGTTTGTCAACAAAAACCTCTGGAACCACAATCGGTTTTTGTTCTTTGAGAATTTTTAAATAAACTTCTTGCTGGTATGTCAACTCAGAGTCTCTCTTAGGGCTATCAGACTCTTTTTGACATTCTAAATCGACCTTTTGTTTATAAAAGTCCTCGCTGATCAAATAGTCAACAAACAATTTGCGTAATGGAGTTCCTGTTGAGCAGAGATCGTTTAGAAAGTCAATATAGATGGCAATATCTTGGAAAAATTTATCTTTTGAGTGCTGGCCTGGCTCATTTTTATTGCATGCGATGACGTAAGATGACCGCAAGTGCTGTAAAATTCTGTATAAAAGATTGGGAAGAATGACTTCAGAGCATTTGGTTAATTCTTGCGGTGGACAGGTTGGAGTTGATTTTTTGCTACAGCCGTGGTTTTTGCAAAAACCATTCGGATTCATGACATGATCGTCGCCACAGTCACAGGCGCCACCAGCTCCTGAACGAAACATGTTAAAATCGTGTCCTTCGTGGTCACCGTTTTTAAAGCAATCGGCACATATTGACATGCATGGTGAAAGGGCGCATGTTCGACAGCGATATGCAATGTAGTTCACATTCCACACCAAGCCACAAACAGAACTGGTATCGTGGCTTTTAACTTTTAACACCTATTAGGACGAAAATATTTCATTTTATTAAAATGGAACTTACGTTTATTTTTAAAAGTGTCGTAGTTGATACCTCCGGTTATGTAACTTTTAAGAATATCAACGCTGCAGTTTGGATCGTTTAATGGTCTTTGCGGATTGAACAAATTTTCCAGTATTGTCATGGTTTCTTTGCAGTTTTCTCCACCACTTCTAAGACACACTTCACGGAATCGGTCAGTTGGAACATGGACGAAATTACTGGCGCTGGAAGATTGCTGCTTTGGCTGCATATTATAGCTTTATGCTATTTGTTTTCCAAAAGCACTCTTTTAAATAACTCAAAAATAAATTTTTGTTTTTATTAATTTTTTGCCAATTATACAGATATATTTAGCAAGTTGATTTTGAAATTTATTATAATTTTATATGAATGCATTTATGCTAAAAATTGAGATTAGGGTTTAAAATAAAAAAATTATAAATTTTTTTAATAGTTGAAATAACTTATGATTTTTGAAAATATTTAAATTAAATTTTTTTAATTGAATACAAAAAAATAAATAATAGTCTACAATAAATGTGTTGATTGAAAAAATTAAAAAAAAAAAACGAAAATATTGAAAAGTTTAAATGAATTTTTTTATTGTATTTATTTGTTTATATGTACTGAGCTAAAGCTCGTTAAGATTAGAAAAATATCAAATATAAAAAATTAATTAAAAAAGAAGAATAATTCAAATATTAGCGTGTGACAGCTTTCACATGTTTAAATATTTGAAAGTTCAGGAAAGAAAAGAGAAATTGTAAGGTAGCAATTACTTAATGGAGTTAAATGTTGGACATATCTGATTAGAAATTATCTTTAAATTATTCCACTAGTTTAATAACCAATGGAACTCAGTCATGTCTTAACATTCTTCTCACTCAACTTATTCTAGTCGAACTTGTATGATAAAATGAGTAAGCTTAAAATTTTAGTAACTTTTTATTATAGTTATTTAAATAATTTTAAAAAATCTTTGAAAAATAATCAAACATTCAATATAATCTTTATAAATGAAACAGAGTTTTATTTTTTTTAATATTTCATTTAAAAATTTATTTTTAGTGGTAATAGAGAAAACAAAACGCGAATAGGTTAGTTCTAATAACGGTTGGTCAAAAATGGTTATCCGAAAATTAAATTCTAGCTATCTAATAATTTTTTGAAAGTTAATTTCCTTTCAATTCAATATTTTCACTTCAGCTTGATTTGAATAAATTTTTTAATTAAAGAGATTTAAGGGTTAGAAGATGTCACATTTCCAAACATTTTTACTACTTCTGAAAAAGTGATAAGAACGAATGTAACTTTTCGCTATTTAAATAATTAGAAATTCTTAAAAAAAATTATATTCAACTAGAAAATTTTATCTACGGTAAACGATTATTTTTTTGATCGCAAAATTAAAACTAATGATGGCGATGTCTAAAAATTTCTCAAAGGTTAAAGACTGCTTTATATGATTAATTATCATCAACATTATATGATGTCCTCCATTTTATTTTTTTATTTAATTTACAGTCAGAATTTTATTGAAGTGTATTTATTTGATTCATTGATTAACATGTTCAAGAGCTATCATTTTTCGTCAAACAAAGTTTAATTTTGTTCTCTCTTTTTATTTAATAATTTTCATTAAATTTGAAATTTTAAGAATTTTGTAAAATTAATTGCATTTTTTAAAGTTAAGTTCATTACGAAAAGCTAGATTTGAATAACTTTTTTTTAAGAGAAGATATAAATTACTTATTAAAAAATTTTATTTCACCTACTAATATCATTAAAGATTAGAATTCAAAATATTCTTTATTAAATATCATTTCGAGCATTTCTACCAAACAAATACCAAAATTTAAAACAAATTATTTTAAAAATTAGAAGATTTTGGAAGAAGTAATTTAAAATTTTTTAAAAAAATAAATAAAATTTTATTAAAAACTCAAACAATGGTTAAAAATTGTCAATTTTTTCGTCTGGATTAGAATTTGCAGAAAGTCAGAGGAAAATTTCGTAATTCATGAATCTTACGTAAAAATAACATAACGCACGTTAGGTTTAGGCATAAACATAATAAATTAATTTTAAATTGTGAGTTTTGATTTTGTGACAATTTGATATTGTGACAGAAAAATGACTTCATTTTTGTGACCATTAATAATGAAATAAAAAAATGAATTAAAAAAATTCGATTATGGATAAAAAATTTAATTATTGAACATTTTTAGTATATTTATTTGTAAATAAATTACTCTGTAAATAAATAATATTTTTTCTTCGATTTAGTGACATTCATGTCACAGGAGCGAATTTGTGACATTTTGATTTTGTGATAGCTTTTTAGTTTGACGCTGCCCTGTCACCAAATCGAGAATTAACTTAAGATAAACAATTCAACAAATAACTTAAAAGAAAATGAATTTAAAATGAAGTTGTGTTTTGGTCGTATCAAAAGACGTAAGCCAGTTAATATTTTTAAGGAAGAGCAATTAAATCAAGCTAGTTCAGATTTTAATCCTAGCAAAACTTTGTCTTTAAGGAAAAAAAATTTTTTAAATTGTATCTTACTTAATAGAATTTAATAGATGAAATAATTAATTTAAAGTCTTTATTGACCTTTTTTGAATATTTTTCAATTGATAAATTTCCTGATTCAAATTTGAGATATCTGTCAAAAATTCATTCATATCAAGATAAATGTTGTCTAAAATTTACCTGTCGAATGAATTATGTCGAAAACAGGCATAACCGTTTAATATTATTCTAACCTAAAGTAAAGTTAGATTAATTATTTATAATGAATGTATTATTAAAAATATTAATTAGCCAATGATTTTTATAATTTCATAATCTAAAAATTATACTTTTAAATAAAAACCCAAATTTTTTATGTAACAAAATTCGAAAAAGTAAAATGATGTTAACCAATTTACCAAATGATATTCTAATACTTATTTTCAGTAAATACTTAAGTCTTGAGGACCTGTTTTCCATTTCTCAGTGTAGCAAATATTTTAAAGATATTATTTTTAATTATGTAATAAAAAATATTAATAATTATCCAGTTCTTGATTTAAATTACCCGTTTGGTAAATTTTTATCTAAATTAAATTTTGATAGTTTAACAAAATTTTTTAGGTTTCAATCAATATGATGAATACAGGTAACTCAATCATCAACCCTAATTTAATAAAATCTTTATTTTATCGTTAAGCAAAAGTTATTCAGTTGATTTTAACAATTTCTACCGCTTGAAATGCTATTTGAACCTTAAAAATAATCCAGTAGTTCAAAAAAAAATCTATGCATTTTCAGAAAAGTATTGTGAAATGAAATAAAAATAAAAATTAACCAGACTTGAAAATATAGAATGTTTCCTTCAATTCAAATAGGCGAAGATACCAGAGATTCATATGGTTTTCGTAGTGTTTATTTAACTGATGACAATCAATTTTTATGGCTTAACCTAGACGATGTCATTAAGTCGAATCCAATTGAGATTTCTGACAAATATTATAGAAGAAAAAAGTTTGTAAATAAAATTAAAACAGTCAATAGAGTTCCAATAGTTGGATATGGCGATATTCGAAAATTTAAAAAAAAAGACGACTTTCTTGTATGCTCATTCGAGTAAACTTTTTCAATCTACTTTTTTATTTAAATTCTTTTTTTTAAAGTAAAGGACTGAAGCTTTTTTTATATGAAAATGACAGATTTGAAATGATAAATGAACTGGCCGAACAAAATAACAGGATTAATTGTGTTGATTTAGGACTAAAATATAAAAAAATAATATACGGGTGCACTAATGGATTACTAAAAATTGGTTCCACTGATGATTTTAGTTTTTCACAAATAAATGTAAAAGACCGAATTATTAGATGTTGTTTTTCGCCTTCTGAAAAGTAACTTAATTTTCTAATTACTCGAAAGTTTTTAAAAATATATCAAGAGATTTAGCAGTAGGAACTGCTGGAATATATCCACACAAAAATTCAATACCATCTCCTGTTAGAATATATGATTTATTTAGGTAAGTGAATAAAAAAGGAAAATTGGATTTGAATTTTTCTATCAAAATAGTTTTAAAGAAAAACAACACTTAGTTAGTCCTGGAGGAATTAAAATAGGAGCTGGTATATTATCTTTAAGCTTCATTGATGAAAACACGGTTATGTCTGCTGGATATGATACATTCATCAGGATATTCGACTTAAGATCTAACAAATGGTATTGTCTCAATTTTTTTGTAAGAATAAATTTTAAATTTTAATAAAAAAGTATTCAATCATTAGAGGAGCCTGAAGATATGAGTATCTATTCGGTCTGCTGTAGCAAATATTATGGACTTCTCTCCGGGAATGATAGACAAAGTATAGTTCGATATTGGGATAGAAGAGTAAACAGAATAATCCGATCATTTGAAGTGTGTAAAACAAACAGTTCCGTTTACTCCTTAGCTTGCACTCCAGATTGCATTTTGGCAGGTGTAGATCTTGGTATAATTTTACTTGACTTTAGATACAGTTAAATAAATATTTTAACAGTTTTTAAATTAATTTAATTTAATAATTTAATTTAATTTATGCTAAAACAAAAAAATAAGATGACCTTAAATTATCAGTTTTAGAATTCTTAGTAATACACTAAAAAAATTCCAATTGTCTTAACGATTTATTATTGACATATATCAAAACCACTAAAACACAAATTACCGATAAGGTGTAAATTAATTGAAAAATTAATCTAAGTTTTCATGACCAACTAATGTAAAAAGATTTAAAAAAATTAAGTTGAGAACTAAAAAATCACTTGATCGATACCAAAGGACTATAACAATTATGTCTTAAGTGAAGATAGGGGCTGAAAACATTCTTAGCTTTCACAATATAAGGATTGGAATAAAAATAATCAAACATATGTTATTTATAATTTTAGTTTTATAAAATGAAACAAGATTCCAAAAATTTTGGTTGATATGGAACTATGAGAAACTAGTAAAAGGAAATATAAGTTTAAAAATTCAAGAGAATTAGAAAAAAGTTATTATAAATCTATCATAAAACTTTTAAATTTAAAGCTTGAAGTAAATAGTTTTAATGAATATACACAATAAAAATGACTAAAAAAATTGAGTTATGATTTAAATTAGAAAACACCAAAAATCTGAACCGATGGCCAAATCAAATGTAGAGAAAAAACCTTTGAGTATTTTTATTCAAGATTAATAGATTGCTTTGTATTCAAGAGAACAATGTTGAAGCTTTCAACATCAAAACTTTTAATTTTCGATAACATTAACTTAATTTATATAAATTAAGTTAAAATTTAGTTATTAATTTTATTTTTTTATTTGCGGTGTTTGTGACATGGCATCAAAATCGAGTGAATACTTTTCATGAACAATTCATGTGTATGACAGGCCGAGTGTGAAATAACAGGCTTTTTATTTAGTTCAACACTTTATTTAAAATAAGTCTAGAAATAACAACTGAATCTCTTTTCTATTAAAGAAACAAGTTATATTAATAGTCTGATCACGTAACCAAACTACATTCCTCCCTCCTTAAAATGCAAATTGTCCTCAATTTCGCAAAATATCTAAACAAGACAATTTTGTGAACAATACTAAATATTATATTAATTCTACTCATCATTTTTTTTCCAAAAAAATAAATTAAAATAAAATAAAAAAAATTTTAAAAGTTTCATAAAATTTTAAGTTTCAATTTTTTTCAAATATTTAGTTGTTTCTCTTTTTATTTTGAACTTGCCATATTTCAATTGCTTTTAGGTTCTATTTCTTCTTTTCTCCAGATTTTCACACTAAGGCAGCTTTATTTTCAACAATTTCCATGGGTTCTTCATTCTGCAGTTGTGGCATACAAATTTTCCTTCTCTAGTTGTAAAATGCTCCTTAAAACTTCTTAAGCATTCTTCGTCTCCACATAGCATACTGAGAAATTTAGCCAGTCTTCAACATTCGAGATTGTTGTGCGTCCTGAATATACCATACAATTGTGGTTACGGACAATCTTTCCCTTACACAGTCTGACTCTTGATCTTGACGTCACACATGCGGTCACTAGCTGAGCATTCCTACTCAGCTAGTCTTGTTTTGCATTTAGGGCAACTAAAAAGCCGGACGACATGTTAAAAGGTTTGCGCTTTTTCTGTTTTCTTTATTTCTACCCTGCAGTTTGGCATGTTTTCATTTTTTTCGAGTTTTTTTACAGTTGTTTAAAGTTGTTCCATCTTTTTTTCGAAGAACTTTACTTTGTGCACACACTATTATTTTTTCAAAAGTCTTTATATGATGCCAAACCATGTCCATCTTCACCTCCTGGTTGCAGACGCTGTATCTATTGTCACTGACCATTATTTCTGCAGCGAACTTTCTCATTAACCGTCCAAGCAATTCAATTTCCGCTCCACTTTCTTCAAGAAGCCTTATCCATCATGACTATGCTGCTTTCCTTTTTATCCCATCTTTACTTGATGACCATCCTAGTGCACTTTACTGGACTTCGTGCCCCATTACTCCTTCCTTCTCAAGGAGAATTGTGTCCATTTGAAAAATTGTTTCATGAATTTTGAAAAACTTGTCCAGCAATTGTTCACCATACTAGACATGATTAAAGTAATAAAAATTTGTTTTGAAAATGTGCATATATAATGCATATATATTGAGAAAATTAATTGAATACTTACAAAAAAGACCCCAAAAGTGTTTAGACTTCATTTGAAAAAGTTAAAAAAACAAAAATAAAAAGCTCCATTTATTATTATTAAAAATATGACTAAGAAATACTAATATCAGTAATTAAAATGCAAAAGAAGTAATTTTAACGGATCAAAATAGAATAAAAATATTTCAATCCTTTCAGTTTAAGATTAATTAGTTTAAAAATTTGCTAAAAAATTAAATTTTAACTATAATAAATCTTTTAAAATTAAAAAAATAATAATTTCTAAAAAATTAAGTCTATTTACTGATGAAAAGAGTAAAAGGATATGAAAAAAGCGTTCTATTTATTCAATTAATAATGTAAAAAGTAAAAAAAGTTTTTCAAATATTATTTAGAAATTAACTGAAAATAAATGTCAAAAATTTGAAAATATTTTTTAAAAAATCCTTAAAACAAGCAAAGTAAAAATCATTCGTTTCGAGTCGAGTCTATTGATTGAATTCTTTCATTAGATGTTAAATACACGTTTATGGTAATTATTGCTGCATAAGATAAAGTAACCAAGACTAATTTTTTAAAAAAGGTCCAAAAATTTTCAAATAAATTCCAAAGATTTTTGCATGATTCGATCCAATTTGTTTTTCGCCTTGAAACAGAGAGTTTTTTTTCTGCTCTAAAACTTCTCGGAAACGAAAATGAAAAATGTTGATTAGTTGCTTGCATAACGATTGGAACAAATTACCTGAAAACAAATTGTTTAAAAATTTTGTTATTTTCTTTTTTGAATCGTTATTTATTGTCTAAAGTTAACAACATTATTTTATAAGAAATTTTAAGAAAATTGTTCAAGAATTAACTCCAACTTGAAAATTTATTAAATTAAAATTTTGAATTACTTAGACTTAATTTTATACCAATAGAACAAAAAAACTAAAAAACAACTATTTCAACACAATAATTTACGATTTAAAAATATTTTTTAATCTAATCTTTGAATAATCTTAAATTTCATTAATTTAAAAATTCAGGATTAATATTATGGATTAAATCTTAAATTTCAATCATAACTAATTCGCTTTTAGCTTTCTCTTTTTTCTTTTATAAGGTATTGTCCAATTTATTTTTGTGAACTAAAAAATATCGTTGTTTTTCCAGATTCGTTTGACAAAATTTATAGACTTAACTGAATATTTTTAGAGACACTTAACCTGTTCGACTATTTTTGTTTTTTCTACGAAGCCTAATTTTTGTTTTTAAATAATTTTAAGTTTAACTTTTCATTCAAAAGGCACAAACAATAATTTATAAAAAATGATAATTTTGGTTTAATGCTACCGGAATTCCTCACTTGGAATCACCTTAAAGTCGTATCTTTTTTAAACTTTAGTAGTAGTAGTAGCTTATCTAACCAAAAAGTCAATTCTATTTTTTTTATAGCATTAGACATGATTTATCAGTAATCTACCGAGATATATTATGTTTAATGTTACTTTGATTTAAAAAAAGGGAGTTTTTAGACTGGAAAAAATTAGAAATTTTTCCACTTTGACTTATTTTGGGAGTCAAAAATATAAATTATTAAAAAATTAATCAATTAATTTATTGATAAAAATATTTATATGAAAAAGAAAAATTAAGAATATTAATTTAAACAAATTGATTGTTTTGAATACAAATTGCAATGTATTGCTTTAAATCTAAAAATAATAAATTATAAAAAAAAATTAAAAAAAATTAAAATTACTTAGTAGGATCTTCATCAGAATTTTTAAACGCTGATATATTGACAAAATTATTGGTTTCAAATTTATAACTGAGAGAAACCTTTCAAGAATTAAAAAAAAAATCTTTATATTTATTTTGACTTACTTGATTTTTCAGGTTATTTGAATTAAATGAACCTAAATACTCCAAATGTGAATGAAAATCATGTATTTCGGTTAAATTCACGCCTATTAAGCTTTCTTTATGTTAAGCAAATTTAAATTTAGGAAAAAACATCAGGCCAAATCTTACCTATTATAAATCCGAGAGAGCAGTCATCTGGGAGACCGATTGAATTTGATATATTCACAAAATCCCTAAAATGGCAGTTTAATTTTTTGTTTCAATATTCTTTAAAATTACTCTATATAAGTAGATATCTTATTAAATAGCGATTTACTCAAGCAAAAACCTTTAATTTAATTATAAAATAACTAAATTTTATAATTTAAGAAAAAAACCAACCTGCACCTCCAGTAGCAAACGAAAAATAATGAACTTTCTAAGTAACAAAAAGATTTATTTTATTTTTAAAATTTTATATTCAAAAAATACATTCTTATAGATGGCTGATAATTTATGATTTATACTTTTCTTACCAATATACCAATCATTACGAAAATCATAATTTTTCAAAACATCAAAAAGACGGTTAACATTCAAATAATTGTCGTCGTCAAAATGACAATACCAACTTTTGTAATAACCAAGATTAAATAATTGAAATTTTATTTTATCGTTTTACTTTGAAGGATTTCGCCCAAAATGTCTGAGCTCTTCTTCTAGCTTACAACTTAACGATTCTCTTTAAAAAAAATAATTAAGTTAGATTTTTTCATTAAGGTTGCGCATTTAACAGATAATATTAATTAAATTTAAAATTTTTTGAATAAATCTTAAAAGATTATCTTATTTCTTAATAATCACTATTTAAAAAAAAGTGAGAATTATATCAAAAAGAGTATTTTTCTGTTTTCTATCAAACATAATTAACGTAAAATAATCAAAATGCATTTAATGTTATATTAGAAAACGATTCTAATATTTAGCCTGGTAAATAAAATAAAATTAAATTATGTTTTACGTTAAATATAACTCGAATCATAAAAGTAAATTCATCTTTAAAATAAATTTATTAAATAAAAATAAAAAAAATCAAACTTGGAATAACTAATAATTATTAGTTATTCCAAGTTATTAATAATTAACAGATGATTTAATACAGCTTAACTTTTTTAAAAAAAATTGTTAATTACAATAAATTTTTTTATCAATGAATCATAGTTTTTTGAATAATTTACTAGCAAGCTGTTAAAAATTGAATTGTCACTGTTGATCATAACTAGTGTTGGGAACCGTACAAACGGCCATTGATGCGGCCAAAAATTTGGACTGCGAAGTTGGCCGGCCAAATCAATGAAGGATGACGAAATTTGCGATCAAACCATATCAGCGAAAAAAATTGGCAAAAATTTTATTTTAATAGAAAATGCCAAATTTTTTTAGAAAATATAATTTTTCTTGAAAAAGCTAAATTTTTGATTTTTTTTTTTAGATTAGAGTTTAGAGATTTGTATGTAATATTTGAAAATTTTTCGTTTCTTTAAATTAAAAACCTAAAAGAACATCAAAAACTTCCAAGCATCCAAATTTTTGACCGCCGGTCTGATTACCAAATTGGCCGCATTCGGACCGGCCAGGCTTGGCCGCCGCCCAACGCTAGTCTTGACAAGAATTAACTTTTTCAGATTTCGGTCGGTTTCTGAAAATCAATTCATTTTTCCTACGGTTAAAAAATTCAAATTTAAAAATATTCTTTCTTTTTGAAATTAAAAATAATATTTTAAAAGAAGAAATAACAATTGCTTAAAATAAAACTATTAAATCTGAATTAATTTTAAAACATTTTTTTTCTAATAAAGAATTCATTTTTTACTTAAAATTAGATCAATTTTTCATTAAATGCACAATCTTAAAAAAATTTTTTTAAGTTACCTATAATGATTGCTTCCACATTTAGTATCAATAAGATGATTGTCTTAAAAAACAAAATGAGAAAATTTGAAGCAAAAAAATTAATAAGCTATATTACGAGTTAATCTACTAATTGTTCGGTCTTCTCTATCAGTTATAAAATATACCTTAAAAAAAATTAACTTTTCTAAAATATCTTCAAAGCTTTTAAAACTCTGTTTATTCTAATTTAATTTGTATTTTCAAAACTAGTATATGGCATGATAGTTTATTTATTTAATTAATTTAAATAAATAAAAAAAAAAGAAATAAAAGGAGCACACAATTTGAATGTGAACAATATGAAATACAATTTTAAAATTTGGATTATTTAAAGGATATTTCAGGTATTTGCATTAGATAAAATACTCTACTTGGAATTATTGTTATGAAACAAATTTTTATATACAATTAACTTACTTGAGATGCCAACTGAGAGAACCAGGTTTGAATAATGGGTATCACTTTTTTTTGATGATTAGAATTTGTGGTTTTTACTGTGATTGATATATTACAAAGTTCTTTATTCTGAGTTAATTGTTGACATTGATCGATTTTAATAAGACTGGAGGATTTTAAAGAATAGAATCTTGGTTTAAGCTGTTTTATTACAAAAGCTTCTTTAACTTCCGAAAAGTTGAATGAACGCATGTTAACGGTTGACGTGTAAAAATTTATTACAGATATAAAGGCAACTAATAAAGATAATGATAAAAATAGCAATTTAACAAGTTTTCTTCTTTCACACATTTTTGCAGTTAACTATTAAATGTGATAAACACTTATGTCATTTCTAAAAAATAAATATTTTTGTAGAAATCTTTCAAAAAATTTTATTTAAAAATAATAAAGAAAAATATTTGTGATGAAAAACGTAAAAATTTTTTAAGTTGGAAAACTGTTCAACGATAATTTTTTTAACCATTAAAACTTAAATACAACTAAAAGTTATTATTTTTAAAGTTACATAATATTTTAACAATGAATAAAATTATTCTTTTTTGGTCCAATTTTTAATCTAAAATCATAAAAACCAAAAGAAAAATTTGTAAATCCAGATATTTTCTTAGTATTTTTTTTTCGTAAAATTCTGCTTTCACAGACAAAAAATTTAAAGAAAGTAAATATTTTAAAGAAATTCATTGTGAGAAAAAGATTCAAGTATTCTAAAAGTTGTTTTCAATAACTTGATGGCAGAATCATAATCAAAAAATATCTAAAAAATATTCAAGAGATTTATTTAAATAAAAAGGTACATATTCAAACAAAACGTGAGCAGATCGATTTTAAACTCTAAATTTTATTAAAAATAAATTTAATAAGATTTGTTTAATCTAAGATTATTTTATTTGAAATCTAATCGCTGTTTTTAATTGTCTGTAGCTATTTTTTAATTTTTTTAAAAAACAACTGATTGAGAATTTTTACTTTCCAAAATTTTATGCTTTCACACATCATGAAAATTTGCCCTCTTTAAAATATAAATGCAAACCCTTTCTTTTTTCTAGGTAAATATCTTATTAAAATTGTATAACTTGTATGATTAAGCAAATAAATATTTTTAAAACAACACAGTAATAAAAAAATTATTATTTATATCCACATGGAAGCTTTTTTTCATTATTTTTTTTTGTTAAATTAACATAGGAAAGTATTCAAAAATATTTTTTGAACGCTATGAAAAATTTCGAAAACATAAAATTGAAAATAAATATTAATAAACTTTTAAAATTTCTTAATTTTATACCGAGCTAAAAAAAATTGATTCAATTGTACATTCTAAATTTTAATAAATATTTTGGGAAAAGGAAAAAATATATTTATTAATAAATTTCTTTTTAATTTTTTCGCTTGAAATAAAAATGAGTTTTTATTTTAAATTATCTAATAACTAAATTTCTATGTATTTAGCTGCCATAGATATCTTCCTAGTAAGACGTCTCCGCAAGCATGCTTGCCGTAGCTTATTTTTGTTATTTTTATTATTATTATCTAAGTTAAAATTTATTTCAATATAAATGCTATTTATCGAACAATTGATTTTTTCTATTTGTTTTTCTCAATGATTCACAATGATTAAATTTTAAAGATTTTGGCAAAAATATGATAAAGAATTAAAATTTTTAAAGTTCCTTAAAAGAAAACAATAACATTCTCTAATTTATGTATAAGATTCGGTCAAAATTACATCTTAGATACAATTAATTTCAAAAATTGATTAAATCTGTAGGATGTTTAACAATTGAATAAAATTACTCGTTACAAAGTTTTGAAATACTCTAAAAATAATTGCTAGTACTTTCTCAAAATTCGTAATGAAGATTTCTTTCAGAATATATTTACAGATCTCTAAAAAATCTAAATAGAAAAATTCAAGTCTGTTACAAAATAAATTTAAATTTAATTAAAATAGATCCATTACTGTTATTGATTTACCTAAATAATTCAAATTTATATAGGCTTTAACAAAAAAATCATTTCTTGTTGAAATTTTAACCGAATGGTTATGAAAAACCCTTTAAAAATTGTTAAAATTACTGTTATAAAATAAAACCAAAACCACTCAATTTATGTTGTTAATATTTTTTTAAAGATTGCGTAATCTAGAGTGGAGTAAACTTAAACCATTTTTCCTAGGAAAAAAGAAAAATTCGCAAATTAAATTTATTTTAAATAGATAAATGTGTTTTGTTGAATGGGATTAAATTCGTCCTAGATTAATTAACTCGCCCCAAAAGTACAATGTGTTGTATTCACAATTTTGTTTGATTTTATAAATCTTTTAATTTGATTTTTTAATATCATGAATAAATATTTTTTTAACTTTAATTAAGCTATTCAAACGAAATTAATGTTACGTAATTAAGCTAGACACACAATTTTGAAGAAGATTTTTAATTTTGAATTAATTTTTGATGAGACAACTCAAACATCTTCAAGCTGATATTTTTAGCTACTATGGATACAAGAATGTTTGGGCGAATAATTTATGAAGACTGGACGTTTGGTTGAAGAAAAAATTGAAGATACATTTATAAATAAGCAAAAATCAAAATGAACATTCACGGTAATTCAAGTGATAGAAAAATTGATTTCTTTCCTCTTCCTTATCTCTCCGATTCGGCGTACTCAAAAATTACAGATTTTGACCAAAACACAAAAGATTACTCAAAAGTTATAAAATTCCATAAATCAAGACAAGAGTAAATAAAGCTAAATTTGATTAGGAAATTTTTTTTAATTAAAAAAAAAGATTGAGATCCAGCAAGGTGATTGTAATAGGAGGTTTAGGTTGTGGAAAGACTAGTCTTGTTCAGCGTTTTGTAAACAATTATTTTAATCAAGACTACAAATCAACAATTGGGGTTGATTTTGAAGTGGAACAATTTCTTATCCTAAATATGCTCTTTAATTTGCAAATTTGGGATACTGCAGGACAAGAAAGATTTAAATGTATCGCCTCAGGTAACTTTCTTAAACCTTCAAAATTTTGATTTTCTAATTATTTTGCTTTAAGCCTACTACAGGGGTAATTTTTCCATGTTTAACTTTAAAACCTCAAAAGTAAAAGTGGTTTTTGTAAGGTGCTCAAAGCATTATCGTGGTTTTTGATTTAAATGATACTGAATCGTTATATAGCTCTGAAAAATGGTTATTAGAAGCACTTAAAGTTATAGAATACAATCAAACTACACCATTTATTTTCTTAGTTGGAACAAAAAAAGACATATTGGTATTATCCTAAATGTAAAAAGCAAAAGTTTATTTCTAAAATTAGGATGGGAATATGGATTTTATTAAATGTAAGGTGCATACGGATGCTTCAAATTTAGCAGCAAGATTGAATGCTGAATACTGGCCGTTGTCATCATTGACAGGTTAAATTTTGACTTTTTCTATTATTTTAAATTAAATAAAATTTTTGTCAAAAAAGGTGAAAATGTAGAAAATTTTTTCAAAAGAGTTGCAGCGTTGGCATTTAATCAATCGATAAAAAATGAAATTATAACATCGAATACAATCGAAAGAGCTGATCAAAAAAAAATTGGAGAAAACATTTCATTATGCATTGAAAAAATTAAAAGTAATTTCTTTTAAAATAAAAATTTATAAATAGTATAGAAAGAAAATTCGAAATTCTTGTTTTAGTTATAATTTTTATTTGTTGAATTTAAAAGTAGTTTTTTAAGATCGGTAATCTTAAAATTAAGAATAATTGACAAAATAGTTGCTATTTTTAAGAAAAAAAGGAACATTTTTTTTCATAATAAAATTAGCTTTTAAAACTTTAAATAGAAAGTATGAAAACAAGAATAATGTTTCTTAAATAGTTCTATGTAAAAATCTTATCAAACAATTTCTAGAAAAAATTTTTTTCTCAAATTAAAAGATAAATCTTAAATATATAAATATAGTAAAAAAATTAACTCAAGTATATTTTAGATATTTGTTCTTTAACTAATTCACAAATAGTTTTACCTTTTAAAAAATATGTTGTCGTTAGTATCTAAACAAGGCCAACTATTGATACAAGATTAAAATATTTACATTTTTAAGATCCAAAACAAGAAATCGACGTGTTTAGTGTAAATAAGTGTTGTTAAAGTTATTTTTAATTATTTTATTAAATAAATAAATTTTTAAATAAAATTTTTTAATTCTCTTTTTTCATTTCATCACTCAGACATTCCAATAAATTTTTTTCATCATTATCAGTTTCCTCTTTTTCGTCATTGATGTCTTCAAACTCGTCTGCTGACACTTTATCGATCAGATTTTTTTTGAAAAGTACTCTTTTTTTTGTTGTTTTTTGTGTTTTTGTCATTGAATCTTCATTTTCACTATCAATGCCTAATATTTTTTTGGTATCTTCTTTAAGTTTTTCTCTCTCGGGAAAAAATTTAAACAAAGTAAGTATCAACAAATAAATTAATCCAAATTGTAATAAAAATAATTTCGACATTCCCTTATAATACTCTCGAACCAAGTGCATCAAGTAACTTTTGTGACGATTGGTTTGAATTCCACCACCAATTATTTTTCCACCAATATTTATTCCTTGTTGTGCTGTTGTTTCTGAATAGAATTTTTTTTTTCCAGGATCATCAGGATTCAAAAGCAAAAAAAAATAATAATACCCAATGACAGATCCTATATGAATTATTGTGCTCAAAATAAATGAAATCATTGACACTTTCAATAAATGCATGTATCTTTTTAATAAATTTATCTTGTCCATACTAGAAAATTTTGGTCTATACTCTGTAATGAATTAGATTTTATTATTTAGAATATTAATCAAAATTACTTGAAACTAAAGTTTTCTTTTTCTCAATATTTGTCTTTTTTTCAGTGTTTTTACGCTTCAGAACTCGTCGTTTTTTTGACAATTGAGAGGATAGAACTGCAGCAATCATTGCTATCTAATATGTTGGTTTTATTTTAGTTTTTAAAAAAAATTGAAATAAAGTTTTAGCTTAAATGAAAATTCCATGTAGAAAAATATTTTTTCAGTATTGATTTTTACTGTAGAGTTAAAATGTTTAAGTCATATTTAATTTAAGCGATTATACCGAAACTGTTTCTTTTCCATTTAAAAATCACAATTATTATGCCATACTTGGTGCCTTTTTTTGTTGATTTTGTTTTAATGGTATTAAATAAATATCAATAAAAAAATAAAAAAATTTATTTAATATTAATTTCCTTAAAATATTCAATAGTTTCAATTCATTTGTAGGTATCGCTTGTCGATCGTTTGTCTTTGAAAACAATAATTGCGAAAAAGAAATTCTTTCCACTTTTATTTCAATAAAATTTGAAATTTTGACATATTTTAAAACTATTCTCTAGAGCTTATATTTTTTTAATTCGAAAATTTTCCTCGAAAAAATTAGGTCCCACCGAGACTTGAACTCGGATCGCTAGATTCAGAGTCTAGAGTGCTAACCATTACACCATGGAACCTTGCTTGATTTAAACTGTTCAAAACATTACTTTGAAAATCACATGAAAAATTAAAATTTAAAATAAGATATAAAATATTCGGCAAATAAATAGAGTCTAAGTGAAGTAAAATTTTTATTGCAAAAATTTTGAAACAGTCAGTCAATAAAAAAATCTTTTATAATTCATTTATTCTGATTATATATTAAATAATTAAATTTTGTTTTATAAATACAATTATAAATTATTCGTTTTAAAAATTCTAACTAAACTAATTTTTTTTATTCGACCTATCGAAACTCATAATTTCCACTACTATTTTCTTTTATATGATTTAGACTCAGACTTTGAAATCTTAAAAAAATTTAATTTATTCAACAATTAAAGAAAATGATATTATTACTGCTCGGATGAACGATGGTAATAAAAGCCATCTATTGTAGATGTTGATTTTTGAAAGCAAATATAATAAAATCCAGCAAAACTAGCCCCGGTTATATCTTTGATTGTATGATCAGGTACCAGAAACAATTCCTTTAATATCAAAAAAGATCAAAGTCATTAAATACTCTGCAATATTTAAAAGAAAATGTAAAGAAGCTCACCTTCCACCTCATAAAAACACAATCTGAATCTTTTATTTGTTCATAATCAAAGTCATCATTATTGAAAGTCTTCGCATAGCTAGCAAAAGAATTAAATTTGTTCTTGAAAAAAATGATAAATAAATTCAAATTTTAAGACATAAAAAACTTACCCAATGCTTTCGGTCGACTTCTTCGTCGGCGTCCCATTTCCTAGTCAAAAAAGGATGCTTTTTGCTTATGATTTCAGCGTCAAAAAATGTAGTTAGAGTTGGATATTCGTCTGTTAGTCCTTTTATTTTTAAAAATCCACATAGATAAGAATTTTCGATATCAACTTGCTTGATAAAGAAAATTTTATTATTAATTTAAATTCTGACGTGATTTTCTACTTGAAGAACAACTTCAACATCGTACGAAGTCCCTTTGCTTTTCTGGTAACCAACAAATTTGGATCCATTATACAAAATGGTACGATAACAACCGACTGTCTTGTTATTCTCTGGTATAAGTGGTTCGACTATTGTTTTAGAAGGCATTGAAAACTGTAAGCACTTTTTCCAGTTTTTTTTCGTATTACTCAATCAATTGATTATTATTAAAATTATTATTATTAATTTATTTTAAAAGAATTTGAATTTTGAAAAATTCTGTAGAAATGTTGCAAAGTTTTGTTAAGAAATGTTCTTATTTCAAATGCGCCTTTAATTAACATTTCACAATTATTTCATTCAACCTCAAATTGTCTGTATGTTGGGTTTAGCTTTTAAAAACGCTTGCAAAATTGACAAATTTAATTTAGCGAAGCAAAATTTTTTTTTAAAATTTGTTAGAAATAATATGGATCTAAGATTAGTGTGTAAAAGATTGAACGAGTATGCCAATCTTGGTATAGCTTGTGACTGGGACAATGTTGGTCTTTTGGTTGAACCGTCAGAACCTCTTCTAGTCAAAAAAATGTTTGTAACCAATGACTTGACCGAGCCGGTACTAGAAGAAGCAGTTAAAAAAGAAGTTAATCTAATTGTTAGTTATCATCCAGCAATTTTTAGACCCTTAAAAAAACTTACTCAATCAGATTGGAAGGAAAGATCTATAGTTAAATGCATAGAGAAAAGAATAGCTATTTATTCGCCACATACCAGCTGGGACTCAATTGATGGTGGAATAAATGATTGGATTTTAAGTGCTTTTGGTAAATTAGAGACCTTTATTTCAATAACAGATTCAAAAAATAATTTATTTTTCAAGTCACTAGAAAAGTTGAGCCTGTTGAACCAATAATTAGTCTAACACATCCTTCAGGATTTACTAAAAATGTCAAATTAAATATTTCTTCGGAACAAAAAGAAACTTTAATAGAAAATATTACTCTAAATGAAAGTATTAGATATCTAGGTGCTAAAAAGTAAAATTGAAAAAAGAATTTTTTTTCTAATAATAAATTGAAATATGAAGGTCAGATCAATTGAATGGTAATGACGATTATGAATTGGAATTTTTAACTAGTCCAAAAGGAGTGGGAATTTTAATGGAATCAATTCGATCATTAAATAAATCAGATCTAGATGCTTTTAGTACCTTACGAGTTACAAATATGGAAAAGGTAAATATTAAAAAATCATTTAATAGTTTTGTAATTATTTGATTAATAATTAAGAGCATTAAAAAATTTCATTAAAAAAAAACCAATAAATTTTCGTTCTTAAAATTTATTAGATTATAAAAAATTAAATTCTATTTAGTGATAAAAAGTTTTTTTAAATTGAGACAATCTGTTCAATAAATAAATTTATAAATGACAGAGTTAAATACTAAGATTTCAGATTCACTTCTTTTTTTTTTCTTGAAAGTAGGAAGATAAATCAAATAACTTTAATCAATCTGAAATTTTTTCTAAATACCGAACTGTTATTCAACTTTTTTAGACCAATATTTAGATCCTTTTTTTTTAAATAAAATAAATTTGATTATATTTGCAAATTGTAAACTTTAAAAACAGATTTAATTTAAAGTGTTCTTTTTAATTTTTTATTTCTAAAATAAATTAATTTTTTAGCCATTAATGAAAAATGCAGGTCTTGGTAGAATTGGCTATCTATCAAAACCTATAAAACTAAAAGAAGCTGTTGAAATAGTTAAGTCTCATTTTCAAATGAAAACAATTCGTTTGGCCCTGGCAAATGGAAAATCATTAGGTATTCTTTTAAATAATCATTGCACTGGTGATTTAAGTGTCAAGTAATATTAAATATATTAAGCTTAAATTGTTTCTCTTAAAAATTTAATATTTGATACTTTCAGCATCATTTTTATTTTTAAATTCAAAATATCGGAAAACTGAAAAAAATTTTAAGATGACATTATAAAGACAATAGCGGTGGGAGCAGGATCTGGAAGCAAACTGTTGAATAATGCAAATGCTGACTTGATAATAACTGGTGAATTTTCACATCATGAAATCTTGCATGAGACTCATCGAGGGGTTTCTGTCATAGTAACAGATCATTCAAATAATGAAAGAGGCTACCAGGAATTTTTCAAAGAACAATTCTCTCAATTGCTTAAAAAGTACAATGAAAATATAGAAATTATAATCTCAGAAGTTGATAGAGATCCTTTGGAATATCTATAAATTTATCTTTATAAATAAATTATTTCAAAAAAATCAAGACGTTTTATTCTCGACATATTTTATTCAAAAACTTCACACGTATATATTAGTTTAGCAAATAAATAATTTTTTAAAATTTATTTATGTTTTATTCAAATTTTAATTGTTGTTAAGCAATTAATGATTTCAAAATTTCAAATAAACAAAGATATTTTAATCTGTTGTAAATGCGAACAATTCAATCATAATCTTTTAGCTCTTCTATGTCATCATTTTGTATGCACGGATTGCATTAGTTCTCAAAAAATCAAAGTGGTTTATCATTGCAAAAAATGGAAAATATTTTTCAATCACGAGCTCAATTCACCAATTTGCTATTCAAAATCCAACAAGCTCTACCAAAAATTTATAAGATTTAAAGAAGACTGTTGGCTCAGTAGCTTAGAAATATCTTTTTATTCATTTCTAAATTCAAATGAAGAAAATTTTCACTTGATTGAAAATAAGTTCGAGTGCACAATCTGCACTAATGTTTCGGGCAAACTCTGCACTGATTACTTTGGTAATCCGATTTGCGAAAAATGTTCACAATCTTCAAATTTAAATCAAAAGTCAAATTTAAAAATTAAACAAACAGTATCTGATATTTTTGATTATTTTACAAAAAAATTGAATTATAGAATAGAAAAATTATTCTCTAATTTGGATGTATTTTTCAATCAAATCGATTCAAAAATAGATCTAGCAAACTCTTGGATTTCAAGTGAAAAATTTATCAGCGCTTTTAATTTGGATGATAAAAAAGTAATTTCAGAAACAACTAAAGCAATTAATATCAGTCGAAAACAACTCATTCAAGAAGTAGAATTAAAAAAATTTAATAGTTTAAAATGCTTTGCATATGAGTTCAAAGAAAAATTTAATTTTAAAGAATTTCAAACTTCGTTAAACTCAATTCAGGTAATTGGTTTTCTTAAAAATGATGTACCGATAGTTAACAGAGTTAAGTTTATCCAATTTTATCCAAAACTTTTCACTTTTAAAACTTTAATTCACTCGGAAAAAAATTATATAAATTGGACACCTCTTAATAAAATTATAGACTATTTTTCACCCATTTATCTTAGTCGTTTTTATTGTATTTATTTAAATGATTTTAACCATGAGTTAAGTTACGAGACAGTAATTAGGAGTCCCATTACCAACTTAAATTTCAACCTTTATAAATTTATAAATGAAGAAAAACTAGAATATTTTCGAATTGATCATAAACTTAATCGAATCGGATTTTTATTCGAAATAAAATATAACAAAAAGTATGCTATAAAAATCTATGATCTTTACGGATCTAGACTCATATCTTCGAGGTATTTCGATTTTTATATTGACAATTTTTTATTTGATGATAAATTAATAGTGGCATGGAACTCAAGTAGCTCATATTGTCTGAATGTTTACGATGAAAATCTTCAATATTTAGAAGGGATAATTGAAATGGATGAAAACTTATATGATATTTTTTATTACCTAGCCGATTGTGATGAGGAGTTTTTATATTTGAATAATCAGAATCAAATTGGAAAGGTGAGCAAAACAAATGGAAGATTGGAACAAATATTTAATTGGTTTGATAGAGAAATATTTTCAAGTAGTGAAATTGAGGGACCTCTGCACGTATCTAGTGAATATTTGAATGTAAAAATCTATCAAGAATTTATGATAGTTACCACCTATTCAAAAATTTATGTTTTTGAAAAGAAAAATTTTAAATTGTTATGTGAAAATAAAATTTTTTTAATTAAAAACAATGACTGGTCTATACCAAACAAAATTTATTTTACTAAAGATGGTTATTTGGCTTTTTTTGACAAGAATAATATCACTTTTATTTAATAAAAATGATTTCTAAAAAAAAAATTTTACAAATACTGAACTGCTCTTTTTTTACGACAGCACGGATCGTCTTCGATTCTTGTTTCAGAACAGACAAAAAAAGGAACATCATAAGGGTGAAAACTTTGTCTAACTATAATAGGTTGTCTAATAAAAATTGGTTGTGGCACAGGTACTGGAACTGGACATTTTACTTGAACTGGAATTCCAACTGTTCGATCAATTGGTATACCAATAGGGACAGGACTAGGCACAGGAACTGGACAACCAACTGTTCGTTCATAAAACACTTCAATTTAATAAAGCAATTAGTTTTTTTAATATTTAAAAATTCATTTACTTGGTTGAACAATTGGAACATGGTTAGTTTCAACTGTGTGAGTATGTGAATGTGTGTTAAAATCAAAGTCTTGAAAATAGAAATAATTAAATCTAAATTCATGAAATTTTTTAAATAAAAAATACTTGAATCGAACATGCTAAGTCTTTCTTTAATTTTACTAATAAATCAGTTTTTTATAAAAACTTTTGTTTTTAGGCTTTTTTATAGAAGTTTAAAATATTTAGTTTGTATACCGAATTGTTGATTAAATTTAAATGTTTACTAGAATATTTATGAAAAGTTGCATTTTTTATAAAAATTTGCTTGAATACAAATATTTTTAGGATCTAAAAATTTTTATTTGTTTATATTTACCAAAAATATTCTTGATATTTAAAATTTTTTATATTTTTAATTATTTTAGATTCAAATTTTTTTTGGCCTTCGATAACTAAAGCAAAGTTGGTAAATACGGCAATGTTTTGGGATCGATAATACAGTAATAATTATCGATTCCAAAACATTGATGTATTTAATGATATAAATAGATTAATTGCCCTTTATTAAAATTTTTGGTTTTTTTAGTTTTAAAAATTTCCATTCAAAAGCTGAAAACAATTTTAATTTTTCTAGAAAATTATTTTTCTGTTTTATAAATTTGTTGTTTTCTGTTAATTGTTAAATATTTAAAATGGATACCAAAAAAATCGAGAAAACATTGTTCTCTTAGATGATCATTTTCATTCGCATCCAAATTTAGCCTTTACTGGAATTTTAATTATTTAATTAACAGCTTTCATACAAAATAAAAATTAATTTGATTTTAAAAATTAAAATGAAATAAATTGCCATTAACTAATTTGATACTTAAATTTAACAAAGCTTAAAAATTTATTTTTACCAAAATTGTATTTTACAATTGAGTGTTCAAATTAAATTAAATTTCGTTGGTATAAAAATATATAAAGTGTACTTTTTTCAAATTTATTCAAATTTCTACAAATTATAAGCCTTGAAAATTCATCATTTACCATAAATTGCAAACGGTAATTATCAATGTCTTTTCCTGATTTCAATTCTCAAATGACCGGTAAAATAAGTTAAAATTTTTGACATTTTATTAAATTTTTTTATTTTTTTAAAAGAAGCGCCAGCTTACATAAGTGGTGAAATTGTACCAGTGTGTTGTTGTTTTGTGTGCTGCTACTACACATGCTCTACTATCTATTCGATTTGTATTCCAAATTTTTGATTGAAAAAAAAACTAAATGTAAATAACTTTGAAAAGTAAAGATTGCATTTACTTTCTTTTGATAAATAAGGAAAATATTCCTTGGTTCTTAATTTTTTCTGCTTAAAATGAATTATTTGAATAAATGTTTAAAAATACTATCCATTTATTGTTTTTTTTCTACGACGTTTAATTAAAGCTACCTTTATTTTTTCCATTTATGTTTTGTGAGAAATCATTTTCCAGTAAGTGATTTTTTAATCAAGCTTAAAATGTAAAAACTATCAAACTATAAATACTAATGAAAAATTTATTTTTTAATTATTTATTTTAAATAAAAAATTTCAAATGTCACGATTGATCACTAAGACCGGTATTGAGCTGCCAACATTTTCTCCAGCTCTCGGCCCAGAATCAGAAAACCGAAAACCAAAAAAATTCAGTAGTCCACCAGTTCAGTTACCAAATACAACCGATAATGCTGAAACATTGAAAGCTAGCAAATCTGAATTCAATTTTATGAGCTCCGATCAATTCAATTTCAATTCATATGGCCAATTTTATTTCCCCAATGACTCACCTCAATTTCCTAAATATGAACTAAAAAATTTTAATTTTGATTTACAAGAATCATTTCAGGAAAATAGATTAAATGAATTTTCTTTTCCTTTATTTTTCAATAATTTTAAATTTGGTTTTTAAATCAATAAATAAACTAAAAAATTTATATTAATTATTCTTTGATTAATCGAATCATTTCCTGAAAATCATTAGAAACATCGAATAGATTTTTTAAAAAATTGTACATTGATATAAAAACAAAAATAATTTCTGGTTAATGATAAAAAAGAGAATAAAATTTTAAATGATTTCTATATTACTGAATTAAAATGGTTAAAGTATAAAAGCATAATAAAACAGAATACCAAGTCGATTTTTTTTAATTTTATACTAACTTTAAATAAAATAACTAAGCAGGAAAATACATTTTTCATCCATGTTTTTGCTTTTAAACAAAAAGTACATAAGAGAAGGAAAAATGCTAGATCTTTAAAAGGTTTTTAAAAATTTATTAATTAATAAATGTAAAAACAATTGATGATGGAATTTGATTTCACAAAAGAAAAGTAAAAAGAAAAGACCATCCAAACATTAATTAAAAAGAAAGAAAATTTAAAAAATTCGTAAGAACGTTGGCGAAAAAGCAATACTTAATTAATATAAAAAATAATCTTACTATTTGTTTTTTCAACGATTGTAAAATTACATTGAATAAAAATGTATTCAATATTTTTGAATAGAGTAAACTATCCGAGCGTTAAATACTGTGGGTATATAAATACCAAAATAATTATTTTAAAATCAAATTTAAAAGATTTTAAAATCAAATAAATTACAACATAAATATCATAATCTGAAAAATGTCAGCCGCACCAGCTCCAGCCCCATCAGCTGCCCCAGCTCCAGCCCCATCAGCTGCCCCAGCACCAGCCCCATCAGCTGCCCCAGCACCAGCTCCTTCAGCTGCCCCAGCACCAGCTCCTTCAGCTGCCCCAGCACCAGCTCCTTCAGCTGCCCCAGCACCAGCTCCTTCAGCTGCCCCAGCACCAGCTCCTTCAGCTGCCCCAGCTCAATCAGCAGCTCCAGCTTTGACTCTATCAAATTTTTCATTCCCAGCCTCTTTTCAATTTGACAATTCATTTTCCAACTTTTCACAATTTCCTTCATTTGAAACCAATTTTTACAGTGCCCAATTCGCTGCTCCATCGCAATTCCCATCATTTGCTACTGCTTTACCAGCTGAATATCCATCATTTTCCAATTCATTTGCTGCTGCTCCATCAGATGCTTCTTTTGCATCTTTCGGTAACTTTGGTACTTATTTCTAAATTAATCATTTAATTATTGATAAGTATTTTAATTACTTTTTTATGCAATAAAATAATAATTCTAAATCACATTTTTATTTTTTCTCTAATCATGATATTTAACACAACTTTATTTTTTTAAAAAATTTAAATCAGTCCTCCCTAGTCAAAAAAGTCGATTCGAGACAGTTAAGAGTTTAAGTTTATTAAGTGCCTCATGATGCACAAATTTAATAAATATTTTGCCGTTCTGAGTTGTAAAGGTAGCGGCCACATGAATATTTTCCCGTTTTAAAGGCCTCATGACGCAAAATATTGGAAGGAGTATCATATTCTAGTTTAAGTATGAAACTGCTGAGTTTTGTAAGACTTGAATTTTTTTAATTTTTTTTCCGAAAATGAATTCAGACCCGTCAAAGAGTAATCAATTATAGATCCGATTAAAGATTTATATAGGTTTACTAGTGTGTAATAATTAAGACCCCATTATTTGTTTGACAATATTTTTATTAAATTCAACCGTGAAATACAACGCTGTTTTATTTCATCAACCATTGGAGTAAATGTTAATTTTGAATCAAATTTTATACCTAAGAACTTGATTTCTTTTTGACTCTCAATTTTAATTTCATATATTTTTAATTTTAAGTCAATTTTCAAATTTTCATCTTCCACTTGAAGAGCCATTTTTCTAGTTCGTCTAAGTATTTGTTTATCTTATTTTCTAGATTTCCTTTTTTCTTAAAAATATAAAATGTGACCAAGTCATCTGCAAAAAGTTTTCACTATTTGATTTATTTCTTTTCGGTACATCATTGATTAAATACTAAAGAATAAAGGACTAATTACTGAGCCTTGAGGAACGCCAGCAGCAATATGGATTTCATCAATTATATGACCATTTACATTTACTTTAAATGATCTTGAGTCTAAGAATGAATTATCCAATGTATTAGGTAAGGGGGGAGGTTCATTTTTATTAGTATATAAATAAGACCATCATGCCAAACTCTATCAAACGCTTTGGAGATATCAAAAAATAGGCAACAAAATATTTTCTTTCTATTGAATGATTCTACAGTGGTGTTCCGGATTTAGTAATTTACGATAATTTACGGAAAAAAATAGTAAATCTACCAAATTTTACGTAAAATATTGTACATTTACGTAAATTAACAAAAGTAAAAAAACGTAAATTTATCGGATTTTACGTAAAATTTGGTAAATTTCAAACGTTTTACGTAAATTTATGTAAAAAAAAATGTCCAAAAAATTGAAATAATTTGGCACTTCGAATTAAATGAAATGAAATTGCACTTTTGGCATTTAATTTCATTTCAATTTTTTGGACATTTTTTTTTACATAAATTTACGTAAAACGTTTGAAATTTACCAAATTTTACGTAAAATCCGATAAATTTACGTTTTTTTACTTTTGTTAATTTACGTAAATGTACAATATTGTACGTAAAATTTGGTAGATTTACTATTTTTTTCCGTAAATTATCGTAAATTACTAAATCCGGAACACCACTGTACAATTTTTTGAATAAGGAAGAAAAGATTATCAGCTGTTCGTCGTTTTTTTACAAAACCTGAGTGCTCCTGAATAAGTAATGAGTTTTGTTCTTAATAACTATTTAATCTTGAGTAGACGATACGTTCTAAAAGTTTTCCTAGACAGCTAGTCATACTGATTGATCGGTAGTTAGCTGGGTTTTGTGTTAAAATTGACTTTTTAGGTATCATAGTAATGTTAGCACATTGCATTTCATTCGGAATTTTACTTTCCTTAGGCTTAAACTAAAAAGATACAAAATGTCTTTTAGGATATTTAAGGTACATTTTTTAACATAAGATTATGAATTTGGTCAGGTCCGGAAGCTGCTTCCTCATTTAACCTTTTTATCGCTCAAATCAGTGATTTCATTAATCAATGATTTTATCAATCAATGAAGATGAGACTAAGAATAAATCAAGAATTTCAAAATATTTCCAATTGAATATGTTAAAGGTCTGACACTTATTATTGATTACTGTGAAATTAAGCTCGTTAATAATGCTTTCTAAAATGATTCCATATTTTCGTTTACTCCTTTGCATCCAATTTGTTTTGTTTTGGCGTTTCAGTCACCCCCGAGAACATAATTTTTACAATTCCTATTTATCTTTTCGAAAATATTAAAATTTAGAAGTTTATTAGGTGGATTATATTTTTTAGAGCAAATTATGTATCAAATTTGAATTGGAAAATTGAGTAAAATCTTCATTTCAGATGTGGATCTCGGTGTCTTTTTTGAATTTTGTTATTTTATTAATTAAAAATAGTTTTTATAATAAATAATTTTGTATTTTAAATTAAAAAATTTCTTATTTTTTCTAATTTATCTTTCAATAAAATCACAAATAATCTGAGTCCATAACCTTTTCGTTTCAAATTTTTACTAATTTTAAACATAGATATATTTACATTTATAACTTTATTATAATAAAATTAATATCACCGTAATAGAGCTCGGTCATGATTAAAATAAAATAATATCAATTTTTCAAAAATTTTCAATCTAAAAATCTCAATCTTTTATCTACAATTTCAAAATTGTTTTCATAATTTCCTAATGATTAAAAAAAAATTTTATAAATGGCTTTTTTGTAATTTTTGGTTGCAACAAAATCAGAACCATTGAATTGAAAAAGATGTTGATCCATCTCTATATTTTGGTTTATTGATGAAAAGTTTTGTTCTGCACATAGGGCACGAATTTTCCTTATCTAACCAGATTGATACACAATCTGCACAAAATACATGCTAAGAATGGAAGAGTTATAAAAAAAGAAAATCAGATAAAAATTTGAATTTACTTGGCATTTCAAATTAATTGGATTTTTATAGCGATCTTGGCATATTGGACATATTTGATCCTCTGACTCATTTACTACAGTATTTGTTCCGTAGGGCTTTAAATTTTCAAGATAAGGTAATATTTATAATTTAAACATAAAAATTTCTTACAACTCCTTGATAAAATTCATGAATACATTTTACAAATTCAATAATCAAACTGTAGAGCTGATTTAATTTCAAGATAATGTAAACAATGCATAAAAACAAAGGTAAAGTTTTAGGGGATTGATTTGAGTCCTCAAAATGGAAAAGAAACAATATCCACGGATGAATTGGAATAAGAGATCGATACAATGAACCAAAGGCTTCTACAGTTGAGTAAAAATTTCCCTTTTTAAAATAATTAATTTTTTTCAGTCTTAAAAAATAAATCTTACTCTCGTTTGTATAGAGCAAATATTAAAGTTGAATAAAGTAAAAATTGCTTTAATGCATATGATAATGAATTTAAAAATTGTATCTGAACAAATTACTATCCATAATAGATTCCATGTATCCATTTTTTTAACATTTGGAGGCAAAAATACTAAACTAAAGGAGATTTATTTATTTTTTAATTAAATATAATTAAGGGAAGTGATCTGAAATCTGTCATATGTTTTTTTTATGTTTCTTTCCGAATTTTAAGGAGTCAAAATCATTCTAGATTCAAAGAAATACAAAGTTAAAGAAAATTTTTTCACGAAAATATTCTCATACAATTTAACACCTAAAGCTGAAAAGATTTTAATTTTTTTTATTTTTTAAATATTCTTTCTGTAAAGATTACCAAAGATTTTTAATAAACTAAATTAATAATAATAAACTCTCTATCAAATATTCATTAGATGAATTTATTATTCTAGGAAGAAAAAAACTATTAATTGAAGGTCCACTTTAGAACGAAATTACCTCCCTTTAAAGAACTGATAAAATAAAATAATTATAAATACTTGACTGGGTCTTGTGTTAAAATTGACTTTTTAGGTATCATAGTATTATAAATACTTGGCAAAATATTTTTTTTTTCTAAATTTCTTATCGATTCTTTTAATAATACTATTTAATATTTTTGTCAATTTTTTTCAATTAAAAGAATTATTCTAATTTATTAAGTATACTGAATGAACTATATTATAAACCATAATCATTAATTAAACTAAAAAACAAGATTTTTTAATCAACTTGAACCGTTTTTATCAAAGACTTAAGTTTGCGTTAATTATTTAAGCAGAAATTGTGAAAAAATAAGAAATTTTCTGCTATGAGAATAATTTTAAAGAAAATTAAAAGTTTGATATATGTAAATCTTAAATCAACACAAAATTTACCATTTTTCCAAGTTGTTTTCATTAAAAATTTGGAAATAAATTAAAATATGAGATATCAAATATCCTATGAGTAGTAATAATGTTTTGACTTGTTTCTTGTCCTTAAAAAAGTTTTTAGATTAGTTTTTAAGTCAGCTTAAATAAAAAAAAATTATTTTACTTTAAGCTCAATTTGTTTAACTAAAATATTGTTTGCAAAATGCTGAGTGGTCAAAAAGCCTAAAACAACTAGAAATCCGAAAAAATGTTGATGAAGCAATTTCACAAGGGCAATTATAAAAAATGGGAAACTAGACTGGAGAGAACGGACTACTAAGTTCGCAAAACTCGGATTTTGTTCTTGTGTATTTATCAGCTGTGCTTGCTGTGGCTCATTCGGGTTCGGATTATTAACAACTTCGCTCATTAAACCATTTAAATTATTTGAATTAAAAAAATTCATTACTGTATCGTTTTCTATTTGAACATTATTTCTAACTTGGTTCTCTAGGTCAAGAACTGTGTTTTGTGGAATGGTGTCATGAATACCTTGGTGATTCGAATTTCTGTTCATAGCTTTTTTATTGAGTTTAATTTTATAAAAATAAAAATATTTTGAGCATATTATTAAAATTCTTGGTATTTGAGTCTTTAACTCTTTTAATTCAATGAATAAAAATTATTTTCAAAATTTAAAAATTAAACTTAACTTTTTGCATTGCTTTTATTATTTTTAATTGATTTTCGAACATAAATTCAATGTAGCGGTAGTCATACAAAAAAATATTTACAACACGATTAAATTCTTTTTAGCATAAACTAATTTAATTTGAAGAAACTTTCTTCTTTTAACATACTTGAATCTGTTATCCATACAGTTTAACTTATATTCATACAAATAAATGAAATTCATATTAAAATTATCTAAAAAATATTTTAAAAAATAATTGATAAAATTAATTGACAGCGTTTTTTTCAAAACAAAAAGAAATTAAAGTCTTAAATCGATTTATTTTCCAAAGAACAATACACTGTTTCCATTGAAATTTTGCCCTTTTACAATTTATTAAAGAAAAAAGTTTCCACATAGAATTATATATTAAATGAAAGGTCTTAAACTCATCTTTCGGCAAAATTATTTTATTTTTTAAATTTCCTAATATAAATGTCAATTTTTCCGGAATGAAAATACCTTTTTTTTCAAAATAAACTTTACATTTGAATTTGCAACGAATATTTTTAGCTAAAAAATAAATAAGGCAGTTTTTTTCTTACATTAACTGTTCTATTCATTTAAATATCTTTTTTTTTTCTTTTTCAAAATGCACTGAAATTAGATTATTAACTAAATATAAATAAGATATCACATGTTTTAATTTTTTGTGTTTAAATCACAAAATGTATCCAATGTTGAAATAACATTGAAAAAGTGCAATGTTTCAAATGTTTTTTTCAATTTCAACTAAAAAAATAATTTTAAGCTAATATTGCAATCATTTTCATATTTAAAATTAATCTCTTTAGTGAAATTGAATGAGTTTAATTTTTATTTAGGAATTTGAGAAAAATATTGAAAATTCTTTTTTTAACTTTTAAATTATTTATTTATTTGTTTATCTGTATCTTTATCAAACTTCCAAATAAATTACATGATACAAAAAAATTAAAAATCAAGTTGAATATGATAAAATAAAATGAAAAGAAAGATAAATAATTCTTTTAGATTTAAATTCACCTTCACGAAAATCAAATCTCAAATTAGGTGAAAAACTTTTAGAACTTGAGAATAAATAGAATAAAATAGGTATTAAATAGAATGCCTTATTCTCGATACTGATATAAAAATAAACAATTAAATTCAATAATTTTTTTGTTTTTTTTTTTATTTGAATTTTCTTTAAAAATTTTGACTTGGTG
>QEOQ01000663.1:586732-644507 GCA_010279815.1 Brachionus plicatilis | reverse complement strand
AAAAAAAAAAAAAACATTCATATGAGTATTTAAATTCACTTTCACGAAAATCAAATCTCAAATTAGGTGAAAAACTTTTAGAACTTGAGAATAAATAGAATAAAATAGGTATTAAATAGAATGCCTTATTCTCGATACTGATATTCATTTAATTTTCTAAAACATTAATTTTAATAAATAGTTTATTGTATAAAATTGTAATTAAAATACTTATCACTAATTAAATGACTAATTTAGAAATAAGAACCAAAACTACCGAAAGATGCAAAAGAAGCATCTGATGGAGCAGCAGTAAATGAATTGGAAAATGATGGATATTCAGCTGGTAAAGCAGTAGCAAATGATGGGAATTGGGATGGAGCAGCGAATTGGGCACTGTAAAAATTGGTTTCAAATGAAGGAAATTGTGAAAAGTTGGAAAATGAATTGTCATATTGAAAAGAGGCTGGGAATGAAAAATTTGATAAAGTCAAAGCTGGAGCTGCTGATTGAGCTTGGGCAAATGATGGAGCTGGAGCTGCTGATTGAGCTGGTGCTGGAGCAGATGATGGAGCTGGAGCTGCTGATTGAGCTGGTGCTGGAGCAGATGATGGAGCTGGAGCAGCTGAAGGAGCTGGTGCTGGGGCAGCTGATGGGGCTGGAGCTGGGGCAGCTGATGGGGCTGGAGCTGGTGCAGCTGACATTTTTCAGATTATGATATTTATGTTGTAATTTATTTGTTTTAATATTTTTAATCAATATGCTGTATTTTGATGCTTTTATACCCATTGAATTTAACGCTTCGAGTGTTTACTATATTCAGAAACATCAAATGGATAGTTTCTGAATTGGATACCAATAAACAAAAATTTTGAGAATTTTTTGTTCGCAGTCATCGATCCGAAATAGATGGTTTCTTTTTTCCTTTTTTTCTTTTGGGCGAATATGATAATTTGAATCGATACTAATTTGATTAATTGATTTTGTTCTAGGTTTTTGCTGATTAAAAAGTGTTCTTTATTTTTCTGAAAGCCTAAATTACAGAACCATTTTGATTTGATTGATAGACAATGTTTTTTTCATTCTAAAAAAGAAGTTCTTTGGTAAATTTCAATGTTTGCTCCTCTAAATTTTAAGATATTTTTGTTTGTGTATTGGAAAACCTGCGTTAAAAATCAAAAATTAGTAAAATTTAATTAATAAATTTGAATAGTAAATTTTACTCAAATACTTCTAGAAAACAAATTTAAAATTTGGGTTTATATTTTTTCGATTTATAGAATGATTCAATTCGACCGCATTACCTTTATTCGATAATCTTGAAGTAGTAGAACAAATCATCTTTTATGCATTTTATTGATAATATATGATTTTGTGAGTTTTTTAAAAATATGGTTTTCATAATCAATTTTATTGAACCAATATTAATTTTAAGAGTTTCATTTTAAAAATTTATTTAGAAAAATTCGTGTACGTTTTTCAAAAATACTTTCAGCCAGTCCGAAATTCGATTTTGGGATAAATTTTAAAATTTTTAGAACCTTAATTAGCAAAATTTAAAGATCAACAGAAATAACTCCTTATTACATTTTTGATCATTTTTATTTATTTTGTTTATAATTCTGTAATTCAAAAATTTGTCTTCAAAAAAAAAATACCTAACCACCACACAATCGAGTATGACCAATCCTGATGAGCACACTACCTGAAAAACACAAATTTGATTGTGTGTTATTAAGTTAAAAAAAAAAATATGAATAAATATATCAAATTTCTCAAAATTGAATTACAAATCTCACATGTGAGTAAAGCTTTAAAAAAATAAAAAACAGATAATGATAAAATAATTTTTGCATGCATAACAACTTTAAAAGCATATAAATTGCTATCAGACATATCCGCTTCATTATTTTAAAAATTTTAAAATTAAAATAAATTTTGAAAAATAAGTATTTTTTCAATTTTGAATGAGTTAGGTCCAAAAATAATATAAAAAACTAAAAAAAAAGAAATCGAACCAAGATTCTAGTTGTGGTCAAAAAAGATTTCAGAAAAAAATATTTAAAATTTAATTAGAATCAAAATTTTAATAATTTTTTGGGAATCTTAATAATATTTAAAATTAGGCTTAATAAACCTTTTTCTTTAATAAAATCATAATCAAAGAACAATACACTGTTTCCATTGAAATTTTGCCCTTTTACAATTTATTAAAGAAAAAAGTTTCCACATAGAATTATATATTAAATG
Source organism: Brachionus plicatilis (assembly GCA_010279815.1). Taxonomy (NCBI): domain Eukaryota; kingdom Metazoa; phylum Rotifera; class Eurotatoria; order Ploima; family Brachionidae; genus Brachionus; species Brachionus plicatilis. Next base: position 642,278 of record QEOQ01000663.1, on the reverse strand, counting down.
AAAGGTCTTAAACTCATCTTTCGGCAAAATTATTTTATTTTTTAAATTTCCTAATATAAATGTCAATTTTTCCGGAATGAAAATACCTTTTTTTTCAAAATAAACTTTACATTTGAATTTGCAACGAATATTTTTAGCTAAAAAATAAATAAGGCAGTTTTTTTCTTACATTAACTGTTCTATTCATTTAAATATCTTTTTTTTTTCCTTTTCAAAATGCACTGAAATTAGATAATTAATCAAATATAAATTCAGATATCTGAAGGGAGTAAAGATTTTTACTCTCAAAAACATTTTAAAGTATTAGTAAAATACAATTTTTTTGCCACAAGGGTTATTTAAAAAAAGGATCAAAGTTAGAATTGTCGCTTCATTTTATGACAGTCGATTCCCAAAATTTTAAAAATACTTCTTCGATTTAAAAATATTTTTAGATTTAAAATTTTAAAAGTTTGGTTTTCATAAATAACCTAATCAATTATATTGTTTATTAATTTTTAACTTAACTTATGCCTTTTACATTAAATAAATACCTCGATTTTGTGAAACGTCTGGGTAAACAAAAAAAATTTCATAAAATTAAAATTTCACAAATTCGAACACATTTTGTGTGAATTATGATTTTGTGCGTCACGCAGATTTTTTTCACAAAATTAGGATTTCACATTTAAGGGGTAACAAAATCGAGGTCAGGCTGTATAATGCCGTGTTTTTTATTTAAATTCAGATTGTTTAATGTTTTTAATTTGTTAGATAATTAGTTAAGGTTTCATTTAATTATTTTTTCTATTACTAAAATATTGTTCATAAATGGTGAATTTTTATCTCAAAGATCTTTAATTTTGTCTGTCAGTCCGTTCAATTAAGAAAGAAATTGACAAATCAATCGGTTACTTGATAAATTAGTGTTTTTATTGAATTTTTAGTATAAAAATGATCAAAATAATAATCATTATCCAACTACATAGTGTAATTGCTACCTAATAATTTCTTCTTTATCCTGATCAGAATAATATTTTCAAATTGGTATTTAATATAAGCCGGTTAAAGCCAAAATCTTGCATATTCACTAATTTGAAAAATTGCTTATTGTAAAAGTTATATTTTGAGAGCTTTAAGTAAACACACAAATCTGGTTTCCTGTAGCAATTTGGTTTAGTAATGAAGAATGAAAAAGGTCAAAACTTGCATATGTCAAAGAAATATTTCTCAATAACTATAATTAATAATGTTTTATTTATATACTTACCGATATTTAATTTGTTCTATTTTAATTTTTTTTACTTATTATGAACTTTTTTAAATTTTCTAACGCTTGGCTAAAATGAAGGACGCTGATCCATTCTGAATAGCCGGAGAGTCTTCCTCAAACTAATAATAATAATAATAATAATAATAATAAGAATTTATATATTGATAAAAGAATAGTGTTTATAACAGAAATGAAATATCAACCTTTTTCGTTATTTTTAGAAAATTGGTTATTTTATAAAATTTTAGCTAAGGTGACCTTCTAAGTTTGCGATTATCATTATATTTCCTTTAAACACGGAAGAAACATTATAGAAAAATATAATAAAAGTCAAAGCCTTAAAATGTTAATATGGTCTTTATGGCAAGAATTAATTATTAATAGTGTAAATGTGCGTGGTCAAGAGTATTTTTTAAATAAAGTGAAGTGTTGCTTTAATTCAATAATAAACTTCTTGATATATCCTGCTTTAACTGTATGAAAAGAATCTTAAATATTATTTTCAATGATATAAGACAATTATTTCGAAAATTTTAAAGAATTGGTAATAGTCAAAAGGCGTTTGTCTACACGGGAAATAACAAATTTATTTTCAGTGCAGCCTGTATGCCTATAATCATTTATTCAAGAATTGACTTGATTTTTGAATTTCGATTTATTGTTTTAACTTTTAACTGTGACTTCGAATACTTTATATTAAACAAATATCTAACAAAGTAAAATAAAACCGCTAAAACTATTTTTTTCATCTTCTTTTTAGATTGTTTTTTTGCAAGAAAAATCTCTTTTTTAGCATGAAATTATATTTTTTTTAATCTTTCAAGCATAAAATTAGACAGTTGTTCCTTTTTACAATGAATTATTTTAGAAAATATCCTTCTCATGTTAAATGTTTTATATTTTATTATATATATTATTTTGTGTAACAAATAAGTTGAAAAGCGAAATAATTAACTTCCGAAATCTGATAAAATTTAGTGTTTTGGACCGGTCGGGAGGACTTATGCTAAAACACTGACCACCTCTTTTTTACTAAAACACGGACCGTTTTAACAAATTAACAAGTTTTTTGATAATTCCTATCATCCGACCGCGGTCAGTGTTTTAGTAAAAAACAGGTTGTCCCTGTTTTAGCATAAGCCGTCTGGAGGCCACGTGTGCGACCAGAAAAAAAAATGGCGTAGACCGTGGGCGCCCAAATTTTAGAAAACCGGCTATTTCACGGTCGTTGGCCGGCCCAGGAAAGGTCGGCCTTTTTAAAAACGGTCGAAAGTCGACCGGCCAATTCACGGATGATCTTAAATGCGGCTGTGAATTTCACGGCCAAAATAGGCCGTTTATACTGACCGGCCAACTGGTCGTTGAATTCCGGCCGTAGATCGGCCGGCCAAAGTTGGCCCCCGCCCAACACTACTATAAATGCAAAAGTCATTTTTTACTTGAATATGAATGATTTAAAAAATAAGTTGTTTCTAAAATTTAGTATTCATGCTCATTTCTATCAAAAGAAGAATTTTTTTAGGCTTTTCAGAAAAAAATTTTCTTTTTTAATTTATTAAAATATTGAAAATAAAAAGGCTTTCTAAATTAATAAAAGAAATCGATTTGAATATTAATTCAAACAAACATTTAAATAACTTTAAAAAATTGAATTTTATTAGATATTTAATTTTTTTTGTATAATAAACATTCTTTTTCATATCAACCATTGAGACTAGAAAAATAACTTTTTTTGATCGGAGAGGATAAGAAGTAGTGGTTTAATACCTTATTGTAACAATTAACATGAAAACTATTAATTCATTTTTGTTTGAATTACAATTAAAAAAATAAAAAATCAATCTAAAAAATTTTTAATTAAACTGTTTGTTGGGACCATTTTTTCTGAAAATTTTTAAAAATAAATTCTATAAAAGTTTTCTTTTACCTTTTTTAAAATTAGTGAATAATCTTACAAAAATTTGCTTTAAATTAAAAGTATGATTTTTTACTTGTCACACTTGTTGCTATTTTTATCGAAAATCAGATTGAAAGTGATTCTCTCATTCATAGAAAAATTAAGTAAAAAAGATTAAAAAATTGTGCCTTAAATATTGTCATTTTAAACTATTGAACAAAAATCAAAAAAAAAAAACTTAAAATTGAAAAAAAATTTATTATCTTAGTCAAAAACTTATTATGAAAAATGAATTAGCTGATGCAAAGTTTGTTTCACCAAAATTCTTTGTAGTTATTCGGCAACCCAATTTTGGTATTGTGAATTTTTGAACAAAGAACTAAAACAAAAATCTTAAAAAAAAATAACTTTTTAACTATGAGTCTAAAATTGTTCTGCAAAATGTAATAGCTGGTAAAAACTGTTTTCCACACAAATTAAGTCTCTGGAGAAGCTCTGCAAGTCTGCAAAGCACGAAAATCATTAAAATTAAATTGCATATGTATTGCAGAGACTTAATTTAGATTTAAAAAGTTTATATCAGCTGCAGAAAAATTTTAAGACCCAAAGTAAAAAAGTGACTTCTTTTTACGATTTTTGTTTCTGTTCTTTGATACAAAATTCCCAATACCCTAAAATTTATTATAAAATTATAAAAAATAAAAATGCAGAATGATTGCAAAGGGGAAATCTTGAGTGAAACAAGATTTTTATTTTTTTTAACCTTATTCACTCCTTTTGGATCACAAGTCCTGTTCATCTTATTTCTTGCTATCTTTTTCAGCACAGGCTTCGATTAAATAGAAAGTTGATCATCTTAGTCCCAATTATTATCAGGTTGTAACCGGTCATAAAAAAAGCGGTTTATAAGCGTCCAGCATTACATAAACATTTGTTAGAATAGTTTATGTAATGCTGGACATTTAATAGAATAATTCCTATTGGAATAATTTGCCAGAAAAATATGGTAAAAACAAGCCTTCATGCTGGTTAATGGTGGTTATGTACTCAGACACTATACATGTAAGATATCGTACTAAGAACCACTTTTTACTATTTTAAAAAACGATTAAGCTATCAAGAAAATTAAAAATAAGAAAACATGTAAAGTGCAAATGGTTAATTTTTGAATAAATATATATCGAATATCCAACTCCATTGTGTATTTCCTTCCTAACGATTTGTTCTTTTTTCCTGAACTATCAAACATTTAAACATGTCTAACCCCTAGCCATTTCAATATTAAATTATTTCTTTTTATCTTTTACTTAGAATTATTTATCTTTTTTCCTTTTATTTATTTATTTTTTATTTAATATTATTTTAGTTAATATTACAAGCATGAAAAACTTGTTTTTTTTAAATTTTGACTTTGGGTTAGTGCTATGACATTCAAGATAATATTTGTTGTTTAATAAAACTATTTACGCTCTGCTTTCCATCTTTTATAAATAGAGTATTTGTTAATATGCATCAAACGAATTTCAATTATCACCAAGTCAAAATTTTTAAAGAAAATTCAAATAAAAAAAAAAACAAAAAAATTATTGAATTTAATTGTTTATTTTTATATCAGTATCGAGAATAAGGCATTCTATTTAATACCTATTTTATTCTATTTATTCTCAAGTTCTAAAAGTTTTTCACCTAATTTGAGATTTGATTTTCGTGAAGGTGAATTTAAATCTAAAAGAATTATTTATCTTTCTTTTCATTTTATTTTATCATATTCAACTTGATTTTTAATTTTTTTGTATCATGTAATTTATTTGGAAGTTTGATAAAGATACAGATAAACAAATAAATAAATAATTTAAAAGTTAAAAAAAGAATTTTCAATATTTTTCTCAAATTCCTAAATAAAAATTAAACTCATTCAATTTCACTAAAGAGATTAATTTTAAATATGAAAATGATTGCAATATTAGCTTAAAATTATTTTTTTAGTTGAAATTGAAAAAAACATTTGAAACATTGCACTTTTTCAATGTTATTTCAACATTGGATACATTTTGTGATTTAAACACAAAAAATTAAAACATGTGATATCTTATTTATATTTAGTTAATAATCTAATTTCAGTGCATTTTGAAAAGGAAAAAAAAAAGATATTTAAATGAATAGAACAGTTAATGTAAGAAAAAAACTGCCTTATTTATTTTTTAGCTAAAAATATTCGTTGCAAATTCAAATGTAAAGTTTATTTTGAAAAAAAAGGTATTTTCATTCCGGAAAAATTGACATTTATATTAGGAAATTTAAAAAATAAAATAATTTTGCCGAAAGATGAGTTTAAGACCTTTCATTTAATATATAATTCTATGTGGAAACTTTTTTCTTTAATAAATTGTAAAAGGGCAAAATTTCAATGGAAACAGTGTATTGTTCTTTGATTATGATTTTATTAAAGAAAAAGGTTTATTAAGCCTAATTTTAAATATTATTAAGATTCCCAAAAAATTATTAAAATTTTGATTCTAATTAAATTTTAAATATTTTTTTCTGAAATCTTTTTTGACCACAACTAGAATCTTGGTTCGATTTCTTTTTTTTTAGTTTTTTATATTATTTTTGGACCTAACTCATTCAAAATTGAAAAAATACTTATTTTTCAAAATTTATTTTAATTTTAAAATTTTTAAAATAATGAAGCGGATATGTCTGATAGCAATTTATATGCTTTTAAAGTTGTTATGCATGCAAAAATTATTTTATCATTATCTGTTTTTTATTTTTTTAAAGCTTTACTCACATGTGAGATTTGTAATTCAATTTTGAGAAATTTGATATATTTATTCATATTTTTTTTTTTAACTTAATAACACACAATCAAATTTGTGTTTTTCAGGTAGTGTGCTCATCAGGATTGGTCATACTCGATTGTGTGGTGGTTAGGTATTTTTTTTTTGAAGACAAATTTTTGAATTACAGAATTATAAACAAAATAAATAAAAATGATCAAAAATGTAATAAGGAGTTATTTCTGTTGATCTTTAAATTTTGCTAATTAAGGTTCTAAAAATTTTAAAATTTATCCCAAAATCGAATTTCGGACTGGCTGAAAGTATTTTTGAAAAACGTACACGAATTTTTCTAAATAAATTTTTAAAATGAAACTCTTAAAATTAATATTGGTTCAATAAAATTGATTATGAAAACCATATTTTTAAAAAACTCACAAAATCATATATTATCAATAAAATGCATAAAAGATGATTTGTTCTACTACTTCAAGATTATCGAATAAAGGTAATGCGGTCGAATTGAATCATTCTATAAATCGAAAAAATATAAACCCAAATTTTAAATTTGTTTTCTAGAAGTATTTGAGTAAAATTTACTATTCAAATTTATTAATTAAATTTTACTAATTTTTGATTTTTAACGCAGGTTTTCCAATACACAAACAAAAATATCTTAAAATTTAGAGGAGCAAACATTGAAATTTTCCAAAGAACTTCTTTTTTAGAATGAAAAAAACATTGTCTATCAATCAAATCAAAATGGTTCTGTAATTTAGGCTTTCAGAAAAATAAAGAACACTTTTTAATCAGCAAAAACCTAGAACAAAATCAATTAATCAAATTAGTATCGATTCAAATTATCATATTCGCCCAAAAGAAAAAAAGGAAAAAAGAAACCATCTATTTCGGATCGATGACTGCGAACAAAAAATTCTCAAAATTTTTGTTTATTGGTATCCAATTCAGAAACTATCCATTTGATGTTTCTGAATATAGTAAACACTCGAAGCGTTAAATTCAATGGGTATAAAAGCATCAAAATACAGCATATTGATTAAAAATATTAAAACAAATAAATTACAACATAAATATCATAATCTGAAAAATGTCAGCTGCACCAGCTCCAGCCCCATCAGCTGCCCCAGCTCCAGCCCCATCAGCTGCCCCAGCACCAGCTCCTTCAGCTGCTCCAGCTCCATCATCTGCTCCAGCACCAGCTCAATCAGCAGCTCCAGCTCCATCATCTGCTCCAGCACCAGCTCAATCAGCAGCTCCAGCTCCATCATTTGCCCAAGCTCAATCAGCAGCTCCAGCTTTGACTTTATCAAATTTTTCATTCCCAGCCTCTTTTCAATATGACAATTCATTTTCCAACTTTTCACAATTTCCTTCATTTGAAACCAATTTTTACAGTGCCCAATTCGCTGCTCCATCCCAATTCCCATCATTTGCTACTGCTTTACCAGCTGAATATCCATCATTTTCCAATTCATTTACTGCTGCTCCATCAGATGCTTCTTTTGCATCTTTCGGTAGCTTTGGTTCTTATTTCTAAATTAGTCATTTAATTAGTGATAAGTATTTTAATTACAATTTTATACAATAAACTATTTATTAAAATTAATGTTTTAGAAAATTAAAAATTTTTTCAAAAAAAATTTACTTTAGAAATTCAATTTAAGTTTTAAAAAACTTCAATAGCTAACTGTTAGACACAAAAACCAAATCATAGTTCTTGTTTTTTTTTATACAATTTGTTGCAAAAATTTAAAAATTAATTATTTTATTTATTATCGAATTTATCTTACTATTTAATACAATTCCTTCGAAAACTTCGCAACGATTCCAACAGCCAAAACGCGAGAGCTAGTCTCTATCTTGTTTAATCATATAACTAGTTTATAATTTTTATTTTTGTAGCAATTTACGATATGTCTGACAATTCTTACTTTATATTTTAATAACAATTATTGTACAATTAGATTTAATTCTAATTTAGATTTAATTCTAATTTTCAAAATGAAATCTAAATTATTCTTAGTGTTTTTTGACATTTGCGATTTAACACCCTTTACATTTTTCATAAATTCACCACAAATTCTACATTCTACCGGATTTAACTGTTTGCTTAATGCTTTTTTTGCAGCTAATTTAGCTGCATCGGACGATTCTACTGGGACCAAAGCAATTTCTATGTAAAAACTGCCTTTTCTTTTACGTTTTTTAAATCGTAATATATATTTCAAAAACTTATTGTTTATTATGGTGACCAATTTTTGATCACAAAGATTACACTTAATATTTTGGTTATCAAAATGATCACATTCTGGACATGGCCTTTTATTTGTTCCACTTCTTTTTATCGTCAATTATTAATCATCAAATCATCATTATTTAATTCATTAACGTCACTGTCTGATTTTAATGACCATCTCGAAAGGGTATCGGCATTTTGGTGTTTAGTGCTATTGTACATGATCTTGAAATTAAATGATTCTAGTGGTATAATCCAACGTGCGAGTCTAGGTGCTGGGGTTTTCACCGTTCTTAGTCATTGTAATGATTGGTGATCAGTGACTCCGATGAATTTGGACAAAATAATAGAAGATGCTATACACAGACTTGGAGATTTAATTTTCGAAAATTATTTCAATTTTTCACTTGAGAGCAAGCATTATATTTGAGAAAAATTTTCATTACTCTTTGGGGAAAAAACGGAAAAAATCCAAACAATGATGAGGAATTTGAAAACTTTTTATTTTTAAATTGGGAGAAATATAAAATTCAAAAATTTAAAAAAATGCTTTCAATTAAATTTTTTAATTAGATATTTTTTTAAATTTTGGCTTTTAAAAGCCAAAATTATTAACAAGCAAGTTCTCCCATTTAGAAGACAATAATTTAATCATTATGCGTACTCTTAAAGGGTCATAAGTTCAAAATAAAGAAATATAATCTGCTATTACATTTTAGCAATTCAAATTTAGATCATTTAATTTAGCGTATTTTTTATTTACTTTAAAAATTTAATTAAAGTAATAAGGAAATTTTTTTCTTTTTAATATAATTGTTAAAAAGTCATGAATTTTAAGTCAAGTCAAAGTCCGGACTTGTAATAATTTTTTTAAATTGCAGACTTGGACTTTAATTTTAGCTTTGTCTTAAACTTTACCGCCAAAATAACTCCCTGAGACGGCAAAAAATTCATGAGACCGTGATCATGACTAGTGAATGATCGTTCTTGTTAGTTATTTTGGCGCCCAATTTTAAGCCATAGTCACTGAAATTAATGTCCAAGTCAGTGTTTGAGTTGACTTAAGACTTGTGAATTTTAAGCAATTCTTCTTTTTAATGTTTTCTTGAAAATGTCTAGCTTGTTGTTCATTTCTTGATTTTTAGATTTTTAAATGAAAAAAATATCAATGTAACGTTTAGACATCATTACTCTAAATATAGTCCGAACCACAACAAAATTATTGCTAATTACTTTATGGTCATACAAAAAACCATTGTGCATATATCATCTGTTTTTAATTTTTAAGGATTTGGCAAGTGATAATCAAAAAATTTATTACTTTATTAGAATTGCCTATTATACGTTTTCTTTATATTATAAACACAAGAATAATTTTATTTTTTACTGGATATCAAGCTTTATGGCAGCTTTAGTGATCATGATTTTGATCACTATCTTGCTCCTTGAAAATTTTTTGAGGCACAAAATCATGTTTATTAACCTTAATTATAAATATATACCGCTTACTGATCTTAATTGAAAAAAAATTTGAACACTTTTTAGAGAAAAATAAAAGAAACTTAAAAAGATATTTTAGAGAAATCAAAAAGAAATTTTTAAAGATATTTTAAATAAATCTAAAAGAAATTTTTAACGATATTTTAGAGAAAAATGTACGATAACCTCTAAAAAAACTCTACAAATTTCTCTAAAATTTCTTTAAAGATCCTTTAAAATAAAGTTGACTGGGTTTTCAAAACAAAATCTTTATAAAAATACAGGAAGTATAACAAACAATCTCAAGAAACTGAACAAACTGGACGAAATGACTGAAAGGAGACATTGAATTAAATTAAATCCATTTAAAAAAAAACTCAGGTTTCAGTTTGTTGGGTTGTATTCTTATCGTCAATACATACATTTAATGGTATAAGTTTGATTTGATCATTTTAGGCATCAAAATTTTTTCGTCAACTTTAAGTTAACTTTTTTTTATTGTTTTTTTTGGAAGTGAAATTTAAAGAATAAAATTATATACAACTGGTGGTTTCAGGTGGTTTTTTCAAATCAAAAATATCATTTGTCAATCTTAAACAATAAAGTCAAATGCTTTATCATATTTATATTTTTATCCCTGTTAAAAATAGATTTTGGGTATTTCCAAGGTCGTAGATGACAAATTCAGGCAGCACTTAAGTTGGAATTTGCTGAAATTGATAAATACTCAATTATTATTCTATGTGATTTATCTTAAGTTTTTGAGTGAAAAATCAGAAATAAATTCTGAGGGAGATTTAAGTTAGGTAAAGTTAAAAAAATAAAAATACTAAATCAATAAAAGATTAATTTCATTATATTAGTCCTTGTAATAAATAAGATATTTCAAAATAAGAAATTCTTAAACGTTACAAAAAACCATACATTTTAAGGAAAATATCAAATTTTGAATTTTGAATAAGAATCCAAAAATGGTTCAACATTAAAAACGATGCATCTTAAAATTTGAAAAGTATTGAATAATTTAATAAACACTGTCGTTTTGAATTAAAAAGAATTAAATTCTTTTTCAAAAAAAATCCATTTGATCATAATGGCTAAGGTAAATAACATATAATTAGAATATTCCAGAAAAAATATTCAGACGATTCAATAGCAAGACCAAAACTCTGAATCTAGTTTTTTTTTGGTTTTAATTTCAATTCTATTTTTTTTCAAAAATCGAATTATGACAATATAAATTAAAATAATTTTAATTTTACAACCGATCATCTAATTTTGCATCTCAAGCATTAAAAATTAAAGTATAAATAAGATTCTTTTCTTGAAACATATAAAGTTTAAGCTTAAGAAAAAAAAAATGCCCAAAACAGCTGTTGAAAAGTCAGAAACAAAAAAAAAAGATAATTTAGAATTATCTTTGTTTTCACATAACATTGATTCCAATTTTGCTAACTTTTATTCGCCATTTGTTTATCCATATTACGCATCATTCAATTTTTTTTCAGACTGCTATGGCCCATATTGCTCTTATTACACCCCCTTTGTCAGTCCTATCTATAATTCATTCGACTTGTATTCATTTGGTATTTTTTGTCTAATTTTTATTTTTTTTTAATTTTTCATTCGTAGATTTTTGCGATCGAAATGAGCCCTCATCATGTATTAAAGTAATAGAGATAAAGGACATCACTGATGAAGAAAAAAAAGAAGAGAAAAAAATTGAAGATGAGTCATCTAAATTGTCGTTTGGTACCAAGTTATCAGAAGAATTTAGCTTCAACAAAGAAGAATTTGATAAACAAGTCGAAGATATAAAGAATGAATATGAAAAATATTTTTTAAAACTTAATCCTCATATTTTTGCCTAGGGTTTGAAAAATATAATAATTTAATAAAATTTTGTTCAAATAATTTATTTTGACCCAAAATGTTTTAAAATTAAATCTGATCTTCTGTGAAGGATTGAATTTAACTTTTTACCCATTCTAGTCTCTTATTATTTGTCGTATCATAACATTGCTTGGAATACTATAATATCGGCTATTAGGATTTTTGGGTGAATAAAAGCCTCGAGGTTTATTTTCTGAAATAATTTTTTAAATAAATACAATTAATTAAATATAATAGTCAAATTACCATCCAATAATTCAGACAGTTCGATGCAATGCATGTTTATCTATCAGGCTTGTTATTTTAGATTTACAAGCAATTTTCTCAAATGAGTCTAGCAGTTCAAAACTGTTTAATTCATAATATAATATACCTTTGGTTGTTACGCTTGAGTGAAAATTTCGAAATAATTACTTTGCTTAAATTATATGAAATCTGGATATGAGTAAATAATGGTCTTTTCTTATTTTAAAAGCTATCAATTTGGTTTTCTTCAAGTGGGCTAAACAAAAAGATCAAAACAAAAGAGCTAAAATAATTAAAAAATTCAAAAGCCCATTTTAAATGGATGATAAAATTGAAATTTTATTTTAAACTAATGATTTCTGCATTTGAATTTTTATTTCAGTGGCAAGAAATTTCTATTTTCAATAACAAAATATTTAAAATATATACAATATATATAAATTGGCATATTTAGGAAAAACTTCTTACGTAAGTTTGAAATTTTTTTAAGAATTTACTAAGATTTGAGCATTTTATAACAATATTCACACGCTTTATGTTCTTTGCTTTATTTTTAAGTGATTTATTCAAATTAGCCTATAAAATCAGAACAAAAGGTTGTTATTATTTGTTTTTTAAGACCGCGATTTCATGTGATATTCTAACAATTTTATTTATTTTTTTTTTTCATAATTAATGAATATTACATAGTTTCGACGTCTATCTTAATTTTTACCTATTTTATCAAATAAATTTTAATTTTTTGTAATGTATTTGATAATTGAAGTAAATTTAAAAATATAAATCTATTAATTCATGCAAATGTTCACAAATTTTAATAATAATATACACCAAATTTTTATCACTGATTATTATTTATTCGATTAAGAATAAACTTGGTAAATATAAAAAATAACATAATGACACAAAGCAGTCCGATAGTTTTCTTCTTCTATAAGACATGGACAGGGATTTCTAAACTGCTCTTTTTTTGGAGAATTTTCCAGAATGAGATGCTCTTGTCTCAAAAATCGGAATTATTTAAACTAATAATGAATTTTTTTGTGGTTTTGCTTGTTATATGATCAAATGAGTCATGTAATATGTGACATGATGACTCATGCCAGTTTGGTGACCGTATATTTTTTTTCAGATCACATAAGTTTGAGTCACACATTAAATGACCAAAATTTTCATTTTTATTTCATTGTATGAATTCCATTATATGAAAAAAATTTTTTTGATCCATATTTTTAATTTCTTTAAAATCAAAAAAAAATACACATTTAATGCTTATATAGGTAATTAATTATTTTTAATGTTTGATAAGGTTTTTAAAAAAAAAAGAGAAATATTCCAATCTTGATAAATGCATTTTGAACTTATCCAAACACCACTAAAATTTAAAAAAAAATTGCTACATATATCGCATTCCATTGGATTTGTATGTTTGGATAAGACTCTCTTCACCACTAATTCATTATCATTTGTTGCAACTGAGACTTTGCTGACATTTTGCGAAATTAGAGAAAATTTTTCTTTTACTGCATTAATTTTAATTGCTTCAAATTAAGAACAAATATTGTTAATATTATCTTGATCATTTTCAGATTAAATATCTTAAATTAGTTTTTGTTAAGATTTCTTCGTTACAATCATCAATTTCGATGTCTTTGACAAATGCAATATCACCACCTATTCCAGATACAGGTCCATACTTATTTAATTTTAAGATTTTATACTTTAAAAATTTGAAGTTTTGGTGACCTTTCAAAACATTTGTATGACCAATAAAATTGTAATTTTTTGGTATCTTAAGTAACCTAATATGTGACCGAAACTTTTGTGACGCGAAAAATAATCACCAGTCACCAAACTGGCATGTTACCTGATCATTCAGGTCACATCTTGTTAAAATTATTAATTAAAATTTTCGTGGAAAATTATTTAGACTTTGCCACTTAATATTTGAATAAACATTAAAAATGAAATTTTTGAAAATTTTAATAAGTCATCAAGTCATTTTATATTCTGTCGCTGTCATTTTACAAATTTAATAGTAACATAAATTTAAAACAAAATATTTGGCAGCCATTCTGATTTTAGTATCATTGTAAATACTTCTCGGGTCTTGTCGCCTCACCGGGCAATTGTCTGGGACAATCTGACCATTTCACTTACCTCGACAATTTAATTTTTAAATTGTCCATATAAAAATAAAATTGTCTATATTTTGACACTTTCATTTCATTATTTTTTTAATTAACAAATTTGAATTAGCATAATTTGAAAATTTCAAAGTTTACTGTTATTATCGGGGAACAAAGAGACAGAGCTATTACATAATGAGAGTTAGTGAAATCAAGTATAGATCACTGTAAGTGTTGCAGCTGAACAAGTTTTGTACTCAAATGATAATGATGCCCCTAAAAGAAAAGAGGGCGTCCAAAAAAAGATATACTGATCCTATTGAAGCAGCTTCAAATAAAATTTCAGAGAAAGATCCGACAAAAAAACAATATAATTTAAGTAATAAAAAATCCAAAAATAAGTTTCTTTTTTTCTATTTTAAGTGATTAATCAATTTCAAAATGACTTTTATATGAATTTATTTTCAAAATTATACATATATTATATCTAAATAAATTTTTTTTATTATCTTAAAAATTATCTGTCCACCTTTTAACTTGATTGTCCAGGTAATAATCACTAATTCAAAATTTTTGGTCCAGTTAAATGACATGGTCAAATTGTCCTTGACGATTGTCCGGTCTGATGACAAGATCCTATTTTTCAAGTTCAGATTTTATGTGAAGATTTTTTCAGTCTCTCTTAAACGAAACAAAAATAATTTTTTTTAGCTGGTTTATTTACAATTTATTTAAAAAATTAAAAAAACAAATAGATAACAAACATTAAAAAATTAGAGAAATATTTCGTCATCCAAATTTTTAAACTCCTTTTTCTTTAATTTTTGATTTGATTTACTCAATGTAGAGCTAGAAGAGGTAGAAAGCGAAGAAGGTGAGACCGAAATATCTAAACTGTTACTGAAATCCGAGTGATGATTTAATTCACTGTTAATGGTTGTTTTCTTTATTTTCATCGAATCATTCAAAGAATATTTTTTAAGTGTTTTGAATTTAGCTCTTTTGTTTCCGGGAGTGCCACGACTAGTATTTACTGAATTAAGCTTAGAGTTTTTTTTTAATTCTTTGTCATTATTCGAATCATTTAAGTCATCGATATTTTCATAAACATGACTTTCATCATCATTACTATCAGAAATTTTCAATAAAGGTTCTACTGAACATTCTACCTGAGAATTTTTATTATCATCCAGATTTGCTTTAGGATAAAGTTGAAATTGCTTGTAAGACGGTGGTGGCTCTCCATAAATTTGATAATCATTTTGTTCTTGATTTTTAATCTCATTACTTAGATTATCAATTGATGCAAAAATACTGGAACGACATATTTCCTTAAAAATAATAAAATTTCAATAAATTTATCTTTTTTTTCTTAAAAAATGAATTTAAAAAAAAAAAATAGAGATTTACAAATTATTTGATTAAAATTCATTAATGTGCTGCTTAAAATTCATAAATTTTAACCTGTCATTGTATATTTCAAAACCAATAGAGTCGTAACTAATATTTTTGTGACAATTTTGATAAAATTTTCTTAAAAATTGATCCCAAATTTAAATTAATTTTTTAATTTAAATCTTATATAATAATGCTTTTCAAGTAAAAAATATTTTTATTTTATTTTCTTACTTAAACAATACTTAATTATAAACATTTTGATAAATTACAATAGTAATAAGTATAAAAATCTAAAATTGTATAAATAAATAAACCATCTTAAAAACTTAATTTTAAATGAGAACATAGAATTTTTTGAAAAAACAATTGGAAAAAATTAATTTTGATAGTTAGAGTAAATATTGAATTTGCCAATGTTTTTTGATTTTGATTGCAAAATAATTATTAAAGAATTAAATGATAAATTTTAAAAGAGAAAATGGACTAGACAATCATTCATTCAAGATCTTCTTTTATTTTATTTTTTAAGTTAATAAGTTTTTTAATACTCCTTTGTTATAAATGAAGATTGATAAAAAATTTTTTTTTTAATTTCACATTTTATGTGATCAGTTTTATTCAAGGAAGTGATACCACAGAAATATCAAAAAAAAATAAGAATACTATATCATATTGTATTAATATTTTTGAATTTTTGATAAAATACCCTGAATGATCTACAAGATTTATATATTAAAATTTTTTTTTCTAGTGCTTTGTCCCTTCTTCTGGGTTTGATTCATTCACTAAAAAATTAAAGTGAATAAAGACTTAAATTGTTTTTTTACTGATATTTAGGCAAAAATTTCTTTAAATAATTATGATTAATTCATCTTTAAAATCTGTTTAAATTAATTGAAAAAATTAGTTTTTTGGAATTTGAAAAATAATTCAATTCCAAAGTGAATCAATGCACCTTCGGAATATTCAAATTTTTAAAATTAATTTAAATTATAATATTTTTTAAATATTTAAAATCGTTTTTAATTATTTTTGAAAATCTAAAAATTTTCAATTTTTGTTTCTAAACAAAAAACGTTAAAAAATCTAAATAAACTAGTCAATAGCAATTGATTCTAATCTTTTTACTAATTTTTAAGCGAAATTTTTAAGCTTTTGAGTGAATTTTTTAACAATATTTTGAGATCCTGATCTACCATTTATTTTTAATTTTAATTATTTATTATTGCTGATTTTAAATAAATTCAAAATATTAAGGAGTATTTTTTTAAAAAATTAAATTTTCATCTTAATTATTCAGTTATTTTTAGTTAAATTACCAAGATATTATTCTATAAATTTAACCGAAACTTTTTTAGAATTATGAAAAAAATACTTATAATTCTTCAAAATTAAGCTTGTTTTTAAAATTTGGTTTCCCTAAAAATTTCAAGAGACTAAATAGTTAACCCCTTTACAAATCTCTCAAAAAATTTCGATATTTTTTTCAGAAAAAATTAGGCTGCAATCAAGGAATTATTGTAATTTATTAAAAAATTTCAATTATTATTTATAACTATAGCGACTAATTAGTACATTGGAATAAGCTCTTAATTACGAATATATTAAGTAGCATTAAAACAAAAAATTAAATCTCATTTTATTTTATTTATAAAGCGAACAAATTAAGGAGAAAATTACTTACGTCATTTTTTGATAATTTAGATTCATTGTGTGACTTGGACAATGCTTTGTATTTTGTGCCCCCCTCTATCAAATTATTATAATCTGAAATATAAGCATGTTCCGGATTATTTAAGCCATCACGAGAATTATTCTTAGTTATTATATTTAAATTGCTCAATGGATTTGGTTTGGTGTTCACGCCAGTATCATTCTGTGCGGTGCTATTTGGCGATTGACTCCGACTAGCTAGCCTGGTCGTAAACATGCGTTTTTTTTGCTTGAATCGCTTGTACATAACACCGAATAGAACCAGGAATAAAATCAAGAACACTAAAACAACTGCTCCCAAAGCTAAAGATTAAACAAATTTTAATTTAAATATAAATTTGACAAATTCAGAAAAAAAAATACCTGAAAATATAATTTTTTCGTTCGATGGCAAGTTTTTGAGCAAACTACCACTGAATCTGGCATTACCAAAAAATGGAGATGACTCTTTTAAATTATCAGAGTTGTTATCCTCTTCTATCTGTTTTAGTATTGAATTCAGTTTTAAATAATTACTTTTTTTTGCGTAGCTGGAGCATATTTTTCGGTCAGCGTAGTTCTTGCATGGTATGTAGCCCAGTGTAGAGCAAGCCAATGTGCAGTTTATCCTCGAGGAGTCCTTGCATATGTATAGATCGTTTGTACACATATCTTGTCAAATAAAGCACGATTAAGTCGTGTTTTCGCTTAATGGAAACAGAAACGCATTGAACAACTAATTTATGAAAATGAGACCCTGAGAGTGAGATGCCTTAATAGATCGAATTTGAATAAAACGGAAAATTGGTTGTATTATTTTCATTCAAATATCTTCGCTATGAATCGACTCGATCGCTTTTGCCATTAATCAAGTTAATAATTATAAATACTAGTTGCAGAAGAAATTAATTTATTAGAAACGGCATAAATATTGATTTTTCAAGATCTAGTCGAAAAAAATAAATATATGAAATGAAAACTGGCAGTAGATTACACAATTATGAGTTAAACAAAATTTGCATTAACTAAACTTTGTGTTCAGAGTTGTTTTATAACATTTTAGATAAGAGAATTGTTCCATTAATTAAAATAATTCAAAACACATTCCTTTAAACTTTAATAATCCCAGTTTGAATTACTCAATAACGACCATTCAAATTTAATTGAATTATTTTTTCTTTATTCAAATAAAATTTTTTGATAAACCCATTCAACTAATCCTTTTGTTTAATAAATTTATCATTTGATGAACTCACGTTAACTTCTAGGATCAAATTTTGATGATCTTGATCAGAAATAAAAATATTTAATATTCAGCTTTCAATGCTGAACTGCACTTTAAAATTTTCAAAAATTTAATTTCAGTAGTGGAATACTTTTTAATTGTGACAAGTCTAACTTCTTGAACAGCAACACAAGTTACATTAAATTAGTTTGCTGAAGCGTTGGTGTTTAAAGCCTCTTTCGGTAACATCATTTGTAGTACCCTTCACTCGAGAGTCCTAACACCTTCCCATAGGAAGATAATCATTATTATTATGCCAAGTTCCATTTTTTTGATAAATTGTAACAACTGTGCATGAACACATTAAATCCAAATTTTTTTTAAATACTTTTATTTGACTTTACTTGGATTCGAATCCATAACCTTAGGCTCAACTAGCTGTTGATTTACCCACTAAACTTCCAGCTCTTAAGCGCATATTTATTCATGACACATGATTATAATTTAACATGGTGAGATGAACATAAAAATATGTTTTTGTATTAAATTTTATAATTGAAAAAATATCTAAGACCTTTTTTTTGATTAATTATTTCTGATCATGATCATTAAAATAAACTACAATTTGCCTTGATGAATAAAAAATTTACTTTTTGATAATTTTAAATAAATATTTTTTTAATCACTACCTTAAGGACTATTTTTTTGCTAAAATAACTCTTGACATATTTTGCCAAAATTTTTCTTATATAAAGCTATTAAAAAAATAATTATCTTAACTGTCTGAATCAAAATTTTTCGTAGATTTAAGCCATAAAATGAATGTTTCATGTGCAAAGAAAATTTTAAATGGAATAACTAAAACTTAACTATATTTTTAATGGCTTTTCGCACAAATAATTTAAATTGTTCGAGCTTTGAATATAAAAGATCTGTCGTTTGGCAAGACTGCTCCTTTAAACTTTTAATTTTATTTTCTTTTTACAAAATATTTAAGATTATTTGTAACATTCAGTCAAAATTTGATAGACCAATTAATCTTCTTAGATAAAAATTAAACATGCAAAAAAGATTAAGTTGAAAATAAGCTATAAAATAAATAAACTTTCTTGAAACAAAACATTTTTTGATGCCAGAGTAATTGGATTTCGAAAGTGATAATTCTATTCAGATATTCCATATCCCAATTTGAATATAGTTTTTTTTTTTAAATTCATTTTGAATGATGTAATATTTTAAATCAAAAAATTGGTCTCATGAATTTTGCGAAAATAGAGATAAATAGAAAAAATATGAATTTTGAAAAAATTCTCTCTATTTGAGAGACTGAAATAAATTAAAGAATGAAAATTGAAGTGAACAGAAAATATGAAGAAAGCTGAAGTGATTTTTTAGATTTTCAAATTGGGAATAATAATGAAGTTAGTAAGGAAGTCTAAATTTTGATTAAAAACCATTGAGAAAAGGAAATGGCAAACAAATAACGCAACAAAATTCTATCGGAAAAAAAGTGATTTTAATTTATATTTTTTAATTACAAGAGGAATCTCATTATTTTATATTAAAATGATTGGCAGTACATAAACTTTTGCTAAATGATAAATAAGTTGCTAACTTTGTTTTTTATATAAAAAACATATCTCTCTATTCATTTTGGTTTTGCTCATCGCCGATAAAATCTCGGCTCAAAAAAAGCTACATTAAAAGCTCGGTTGTTTTCGTTTCTGTTTCAAATTTAAAAAAGCCTTAAGTTTTGACATTAAGCCAAATCTAAAGGGCCAAATAATAAACACAAGCCACGATCTTATATTTCGATTGTAAATATATATAAAATAAATATTTACCACAATCTTCATCTGCTTTATTACTACAGTGTGGAATTCCGTCACACACATAAGTCCATTTTATGCATTCGTTCGATCTACACTGAAACTCGTCCTTGCTAGATAAACAAACCATATGCCCGTATTAGTCGTGATTTGCTCGCATCCACAATACTGGATTAACTTTATTATTTTTTTATCAAAATATTAAATTTCCTTTAAACACTGCATAAAATATAAATGAGTTCTATTTTTTTTTAATTAAATTCTTAATTAAAAACAATCTATGGACAATAAATATCAAGTCTAACAGATCTAAAAGATAAAAAATTATTTATTTTAAAGCTGATTTTAATTCTATTTTAAATAAAAACGTCTCCAAATCCTGATTATATAAGAAAGTATTTCTTAAATCAACCCATTAATCCATCTATCCATATAAACTTGAAATCGATCGGATATAATGCATTAGTTGTTTGCTATCGATTTTCCACAGATATTTGCTTTATTTATTTCACGCTAATTGTAAAATCATATCGGGTTCCTTGCTGGCAGGCATACATTTATTTAAAAAAATTCAACCTTTATTTAAAAGTTATTTTTTTTTAAATTAGGAAAAATGTTCAATCTTTTAATTTTAGTGCTCTTTTATGGATAATTAAAATTCTCGTCTCGTTAAGTAAATTCACGCTTGACTTGATACCAAAAAATTATTTATTTTCCAAGGATTAACAACTAGCAGAAATTAGAATATTTTAATTAATTTTTTTTAATTTTGAGCTTATTTAATCTAAAAAATTGTTTTTAGAAAATTTTAAAAAAAATTAATAAATTTCTTCGCTAGTGTAATTTATTCTGGTAACAATTCTTCTAAGATTTATTGATAAAAATTTGACTTTAAAATCTGAGACAGATTTTGACATATTTATCATTTTTTTTTATTAAATTTCTCAGATTACAATTGAATTGATGTTTTTTTTGTTAGAAAAAAAATCAATCTTCCGGATTTCTTAGGGTATTGTCAAATCTAATGAAAAAGATACAAAATTTTTATACTGTTGAGCATTTTAACTATCACAAATCATCAATTTGGTAGCATAACACTAATATTTATCAACTGGAATCTAAATCTTGGAATAAATCGCTAATCTATCATGAAAATTCAACTGATGTATGACTTGCTACAATTTATTACTAAAATAAATAAGTTTAGGTAAATAAATAAAAGGATTTCTCAGTTTGAATTTATTGAACTGGCATTGGTTTTAGACATATCAGAGCGGCTGGCTTTTCTTCTAAATTTTAAAAAACTTAATCATCTAGTTATCTATTTATCGCATTAGTTTGAATAAAAAGAATATAAAAGTCTAATCAAATGAAAAACTGCAGAACTAGAAATCAGACTCAGTTTGATTATGGTTTAAGTTGCATTCAAAGTAGAAAAAAATAGCTTTAGTTTTATTCTTTTAAGTTTCTACAAACAGAATACTTTTAAATCAAATATGAAAAATATTACAAGAAAAACTCGAAAAAAATTGGTATCAACATAAGCTATAGCTATTTATTCTAAATTAAAGATATAACTTTTCTCAGTTACTTTTTTTTTCAAATTGTTTTTCTATTTTGATAACTTGGCTGAGGCCAAAAACGAAACTATTTTGCTTACAATAGCTGATTTCTTAATTCTAAGTTAATTAACAAGATATTTGCTCTTTATAATTGCTTCATATGATTCCAAGCGCTTTAAATAAACACCAAAGTCTGCTTAATAAAACAAGTAATTATCGACTACCTTTGCAATTTTCATTTCAATTAACCATTCGACTTCAAAATCTGATTAAAATCACAAATAATTTCAAAAAGCACTTTCAAAAGACAGAGTGGTAAAAAAAATTATTAGGTTAATATTGATGTGCCTTTTTTAGGCTTCCAGTTCTTAAATTTACTAAATGTTAAGACTAATTAAAAATGAAATTTTCTGAAAACTTTGATGACAAAAATTTGGTATATTTGGCAAGTTTTTCGTGCGCAAAACCAGCATATCCTTAGCTTACATTCTCGACTAGATCTAGTATCTAAAAAAACATACGATTTGAATTCGAAATTAAAAATAAAATAGATGATAATGATTAATTGCATTTAGATATTTTCAAAACTTATGCTTGATTGAAGTACAAAGAAGAAAAATGAAAATTCTTCAAAAATTAGATTGATGATTAGTTGAATTTGAGATGATTTTCGAAAGATTGCTTGTACGATAATTACAAAATAATTTAATTTCAAAATTATCTTCAGTTCGACTTGAGATCGAGGAAACTAATCAGAATAAAATCACGAGACCAAGTATAAACCAAATCTGACATATTAATATCTTGATTCGAGTTATCTCTTATTTAAACCGTGTCTTTCTGTTTCGCTCCAATTTTAGCCAGCAAGATTAGGCAATATTTTGAAAGGTTTCAGTTTGAGAACAAATTTAGGTAAAACGATTAATTAATTTAAAAGATTACAGATAGATTAGTGTCTTGAAAATTTTACTAAAGTATCAAAAAGCTCTTGAAACCATTTTATTTTGAATTATATTCTAAAACCTTTTATAAATATTGGGAAATTATTTTGAATGACCAAAAAGTTTCGATTAATTATTTAATAATAAATCAAGCCTTTAAATTTAATAAATTATAAAATAGATTTAATAAGATTAGTTTGAAATTTTAGTTTTGTATACACTAAGAAATCTGACGGGTCATTTAAATCCCTTATAAAGTTTTTTTTAAACTGATTTGAATTTAATTCAAATTTTAAAGACTTCTTGATCATTCTTTAAAGGTTAAATTAGTAACATTTAAAAAAAAAAATCTCTTGAAACTTTTTTATTTTGAAGTTTATTCTAAATCTTTAAAAAAAATAGTATTTTTTAGGATGACCAAAAAGTTCTGATAGAAATTAAAAAAAAAACACTATCCAAAATTTAATCACTTAAAGCCTTCATGCGAGTTAATACAAAAAATGCGTGCCATAATTAAAAATTTTTACATTTATAGTGTGTCTCATATATTAAGACCACTTTTTTTTATTTGAAATTTTATAATACCTTAATCATTTTGAACTAAATCGAAATAAATTTGAAAAAAATGGTCTTTTCTTACAAGTCTCCTTTGACAATCCAAAAATATATCTTGAATTTGGTTAAGAAAATGTAGACAGCTCTTTGAGAGACAGCAAATAATGGACTGCATATTGTAAATAAGAACAAATTGATACTTGGGTCAATAGTAGTTTGTGGATTGTTTTTTTTGTAACTATTTTTCACAAACTATTAGCTTAAATTTATATTGTTTTGCTTTGAAAAAAAAATTATTAAACTTATTAAACAATGCTTGTGATATTGAGTTTCCTTTTTTTATGAAAATTGAAAAAAAAACTTGCTAATAAAGCTTAAGAGCAAGAGTAAAATTTCGAATTAATATTGATTTAAGTCGTTTATTATATTTCTTTTTGTTGCTTTTGTTGCAATTTAGCCTCTTTCTTTTTATTTAAAAAGGACCTAATATAATTTCATTTAAGCTTATAAAGTTTTTTTTGTTATTTTAGAAATAGTTAAAAAAAGCCTGTGAGCCGAATTCATAGTAGTTTATGTTGTAAATAAGAATTTTTTCAATTAGCTTTTTACAAGGCTTTATTCGACTCCGATTTTATTATACAATAATTGACTCTTTTTAAAACATCACTATCAAGAGTTGCCATAATCAACATAATATTTTTTAAAAATAAAATAAAAAATGACTTAACCAAGACCCAAATTAGAAAAAAATAATGAAGAATTTTTGTTTGGAAATAATTTATTGATAAATTAATAAAACAATTAAGGAATAAGAAAAATGAATAAATTCAGGAATCTAAAAAATAATTAGAGATTCGTTTGTATTAACAAAATTTAAAAAATCTTAAAAATTGTCGCAATTAAAGAATAATGAGTTAAGTATCAAACAGGAAAATGATTCCTTCGAAATTTTTCCTTCAATTGCAAAATTATTTGAGAAGCTTTCTATTCTTTTTTATTTATTTTTTGGGTTTTAAGCACTTAAGATCAAATTAAGAGAAAAATTCCAAAATTGAGGAATCGAAAACCCTTAATTACATAACATAACACTTTCTTTTACTCGGCGTTTTGTATTATTAAATTTTTTTTGCAACATTAACTTTTGATGATTCGTAATACTTTTTTAGCTTTTAAAACTTAACATATTGTAGAAATGAATTTTTTCTCAATTGAAAAATAGGCTAAAACCTTTAGATAAAGAAGATTTATTTTCAAATCTCTAAATGACAATTTAATTAGTCAAATTTTTAAAGTTTCCTTTTTTCAAGACAAACGAACGTATTGCAAAGATAAAAAAAACTTCAAAATTATATAATCAACAAAGAATTTACATTTTAAATTTTATTTTCTCGCCATGTTTTAATTAAAACAAAAAAAGTCAAAATTTTATTTAAATAGAATTTGAAAAGATAATTAATGCCTTTTGTGTTGAAGAAACTTTATTAAATTAAAAACTAACAGCTTTATTTTCAACCAAGTTTTATATTAAACTTGATGCTTCATTCAAATCAAACAATGTCTAAGTCAAATATTAATAAATTTTTGAAATCGTGACATTTTGAATAAAATTATCAACGCTTTGCTTTTGTTTTAAGCAGAAAATAAAGACAGAGGAAGTTATCTTAATGTATTTAAATCAAGTGAATTATGAAAAAAGTCCTTATGCCTAAATTCCCAGCAAAAAACATTCGCTCTTATATTTGAATTGCTTGCCGATTGGGGTTTAAAATTTTGATTTTTGTCATTTATATCAAATATTTGAGTTAGTGTCGATATTTTTCAATAATCATTAATAAAAATGATATTCCCGGGCATAGGTCCTTATTGAAAAATTTTAGCATAAAAAAACAAGAGATTCTTAAATGAATAAATTCATTTGTTTAAGTATAAAAATCAATAATCAAAAAATTTCGTTTTTTAAAATTAATTTTATTTATTTGATCTTTAAAGTTTAATGCAAAAAACATTCATTGCAAAGCAAATAATCAAAATCTAATATAAGCCTAAATAAACTATACTACCAACCCCTAAAATATAAAACTTGCTAAGCCAACTTTGAATGAAGATACAATTGAACAGCTAACTTGTTAATTAAAATTTTTTTTTCATTATTTTTTATGGAGAATAAATTGAAAATTGCATGAAAGAGATTATTATTATTATTACAATTTTTTCAAGATACCGTAAAAAATTGATTCAAATTCTAAACATTTTTATAAGATTACCTGACAAAAGATCTATCAAAATAGTGATCATAATAATTTATCAATTGTAATCATATCAGGCTTTAGTCTAATTTGTAATGCTTAATATTTTATTTTTCATTTGTTGTATTAAATGTCTATTTAAATTTTTCTCTTCTATATTTTTTGTATAATTAAAAATAACAATTAAATAAACTTTATTTTTTAAATATCTAAAAAAAAAACGACATTAATTTAATGAGAACATCTTATTACATAGGATTATATTCTTGTAAGTCGTTTTGGGCTTTCATTAATTCAAATGATCAATAATTAGGAAGTCTAACTCTCACATTAATATCATCGGCATATTGAGGTTCAACTCTTGTTAAATGACTTCGACTATTTTTTACTTTTCGTGGTTGCCATTTTTCATGTTTATCATAGTTTTTTTTTGAGGCTTCTTTTCGTTTAACTTTGTAAGTATAACACATACCAACTTGACGAACTTTTTCCTGTTCTCTATATTCCCTGGAAAAAATTCGAGTTGGAATGCATTTATTGTCCAAAACGTCAACATACTCTGCTAAAATTTCTGGATTTCCGATTCGGTTGTGATATTTTCGGTAGATAGTTGGTAAAACACATGGTCCACACAATTGAGGAGGAGGACAGGGGTTTGAAAGTGATATCGGATAATCTTGGGCTAAAGGCAAGCACTTTTCCTCCTTGGCATATAAAGGTGTTACTTCACAATCAAAGCACTCTTCATATTTCAACCGTCTGCTTGGATACGCACAAGGATTGCTTGTGTCACAGTAGTTATTTTGATTACACGGATCATAGCAGTAATTAGGATTACATGGATCATAGCAGTAATTAGGATTACACGGATCATAGCAGTAATTAGGATAGCATGGTTCACAAGGGGCGCACTGATCAACACAGTCTTTATAGTAATCAAAAGATTCAGTATAGTCAACCATATTTGCTCCTCTTCCATAACATGGTGAGGTTTCTTTTTCTTCGTATATCGGCGGCATTACTTTACTGAAAAAAATTATAATTTAAATTTGTAATTTCACAAATTTTTACTAATACAAATTTGTGGAAAAATTTTGCTCATGACGCTTTGAGCCTTTTTTTAATTTAGAGTCATCTTGGCAATTTTCTAGGTGACTAAATGATTTCATCTAAATAAAAAAGTAAAATTCTAAAAAATATTTGACCCCGACGTGACTCGAACACGCAACCTTCTGATCTGGAGTCAGACGCGCTACCAATTGCGCCACGAAGTCCTTATAATAACTCTTGAAAAAAAGGAAATAATATATTTTGATTATTAAAATAAATGAGAAATTATTTAAATCGCTTTCAGAAATTGTGCATTTTTGTTGGATGAATAGTCTTGATTAATTTAAAGATTTCATGCTCATATCAAAAACTGATAGAACATGGAATAGTTGATTTTTGACATGAATAAAAAAGATACTTTAGACCTTTATTTATTTAGGTATAGGTATAATTTTAGAACTGTCAAAAATTCTGGAAAAAAATTTAACTAATTAATTGAATGAATAAATTTTTAGTTTATACCAGTAAAATTAGATTAAAAAATAAAGTAATAACCTTGTAAAAATTTTCAATTTTTTTTCGTCATTTCTAATTTTACGAGTCAAAACAATCAGTTTACGGAGTCGTTTTAATTTTATGATATAGAAAATAATAATTCATTAAAATTTTCATTGAAAAACATGTTTTTTCTAATGAAAATTTTTCTTTTTTCGATATGAAAAAATACTCATGAGAACAAAATTCAATATCAGAATGTGTCTATCTTTTTTGGAAAAGTATGAATAAAAAATCAACGTTTAGAATGGCTTAAATTTTACAAAATAAAATATTGTCTAAATAGTGAAAATAAAAAATTAATGGTCGACTTATTTTCTAAAAAACCAGATTCCAAGTTCCATTTTGTCACATAAATATGAAAAATATTGAAGGAAGAAAAATTTAGTCAAACGCAAAATTTTTATTTATTGAAAAAAATATTTTTTAAAAACAAAAATTGGATACTTTTTCACAATATGTTTATATAAAAAAATTCGATATGCAAAAAATAAGGTATGCAAATTAGAAAAACACTATTTCAAATTGTCAAATCATAAAAATTTCTTAAAATCTAGTTTATTTTATGCAAAAATTGATGAAATATTTTTTGATGGCTTGGTTCGATTTTTTAGCATGTTTTGTGCTATAAATTTAGATTCATTCAAATCATTTTATTTCATTGAAGATTTTGACTGATTCTATAATGTTTCTTTTAATTGATATATCAATTTTGTTCTGAACTCTCCACTCGTTAAAATAATTTCATACAATTAAAGCCCATTGAATTTTATTAAACATAAAGAATTATAATAATTTACATTATTTTTTAAATGCAAAATGTATTTAAATTGAATCAAAAAATTTCAAATCTGATAGAATTTTTTTCCCATTTTTTACCAATTTAGACTCATCTTTGGATTTATCTTTTAAACTGTTTTCATTTAAATTTAATTTGTCATTTTCTTTAATAATATTAGTCACTTTTTTACTCGGTTTTTCATCATCTATCTCGTTTTGTCTTGGTTTTTTGGACACA
Organism: Brachionus plicatilis; assembly: GCA_010279815.1. NCBI lineage: Eukaryota > Metazoa > Rotifera > Eurotatoria > Ploima > Brachionidae > Brachionus > Brachionus plicatilis. Next base: position 614,274 of record QEOQ01000663.1, on the reverse strand, counting down.
CTTGCTTGATTTTCATTAAGCTCTGATTTTTTCTCTAGAAAAAGTTGGCTATTCTCTATATTTTTTTGATTGTCTCGCAATTTTATAATCAATTCTTTAATTGAACTTCGTTTGGATTTGATCATGCTTAATGGGAACCATGTGTCCAAATTTATTGGTATGTTTAACTTTTCAACTGGTTTCTTAAAATTTAATTTAGATTTTTTTTCAAATAATAGTCTAAATTGATTATAATTGACTAACAGTAAAAAAACTTTCAACATATTGAAGCAAGTATATTCCGCAGTCAAAATAGTTAGTTTGTAAAGGCACTTCGACATTAGTTCCCATCATTTTGGTCAAAAAGGTTGGCTCTTGTTCATCATTTGGATACTTAGATTTCCATTCGCATTCCAGATATCTATTAATTAGATATTTTTACAAAAAATAATTTTTTTATGGTTATTACTGTCTAATTGTTGCCATAACTCTTTTATTTTTGTTTGTACTGGGCAATGAATCAAAAATTAAGATAATAGGTCTTAGATAAAATAATTTAAAAAAATTTTTATCCCCAAAATTAACTAATTTACCTCTTTAAGCATATTCTTTCGTCTTCAACAAAGCCATCTTTTGAATCCTCAGCTTCGGCTTCATCGTTAGAGCTTAAGTCATCAGGTATCAATTCAAATTCAGTTTCTTTTGAATTTTTAAAAAGTTTATGCTTAAGAGAATCCTTTTTTTTTTCTCGTTCGGCATTTATTTTCGAATTTTCTTGGTATACTGGCTCTTTAAGATAAGGATAACAAACAATTGCCAAATACCAATGAACATTTTTGTTAATGGGAATAATTAAAAAGTCCTTTTCGAATATGTTTACACTTCTGGTCCAATTTTTCACTCGCATATAACGTCGTTGAGCAGCATTCAAAGCAGTGTCTTCTTTGGACTTAGTTTCAGCTGTGTGTGTCAATTTTTGGTAAAAAAATGTATCAAAAATATGTGTTCGTTTTCGATCTTCTGGTGAAATAATTTCATTAAATAAATACCTTTAATTAAAATAATAATTAAACAAGTAATAACTCGGGTAATTTATTTAAAAGTGTACTTTAGGTAAAAGCTTATTATGTTGTCATTCAAAAATTCGCCTTCTTTCAGGCAACTAAAATCAACTGAATTTATTTCAATAGTTGAGCAATTCGACTGTTCTGTAAGAGGATATTTCAGTAATCTTAAAATTAATAAAAACTTCAAAAATTATGAAAAAAAAAATTTGATTTAAATCATACACTTTAGATGTGACTGGAACAAATCCTTTAATAAAATTTTCTACTATTTCTGGTTTATTTTCGCAGTATTTAAATGTATCATATACAAGCCATTTGCCTTTTTGCTGTTTAATAAAATTTAGTTGATTCTTTAAAAATAAATATTAATTTTCTTTGTTATTTTTAGTTATACGTTTCTTACGCAGCTCTCAGCCATTATTGTGCTAAAATAGCTCGAAAGCATGTTGCTAAAATCTTTTAGTTTGTTCTTTTCAATGTTCAGCATATAAACTAGTCGACTATTAGCAATGTCTAATTGTTATTAATTTTCTTTATGATTTTAAATATTGAAAGAAAATAAAAAAGTTACATGAAGCTGGGTAATTATGATCGAATCCATCAAGATCTTTCATACTTTTCTTATACATATCGACTGTTTGCTGATTTAAATGCATTAAAATAAGATACAATGGATCGTAAAAGATGCATGCAGCGTATTTTATATCCATTGTGGAGATAGTTATATTTATTTTATTTTCATTTTCTTTAAAAATTAATAATTTTAAATAATTGTATTTAAAAAAATCTTTAATTATTATTCAGCATTCAAATGACAGTACAGAGAATAAAAATGATTTGTATGAAAAAAATTATGACTTGTTTAAAACTTGGTTATAAATTTAAATTAAAAAAAAATAATTTTTTATTTTTCTTGAGCTTTAGAAAAAAATTTTTGAAATCGAAAATCTTTTCTATTAATCAAAATATTAAATTAAATGATCCTGAACAAGAATTATTTAAAGAATTCGATAGCAATGAAGATGAAAGTAACCACGACAATTCAATAATTACTTCCTAAAAGCGAAATAGAAAAAAAAATTGTTTTGACATTTCAAAAGTAATTTAAAAACAATTTTTTGTCGAGTTTGAAGACTAATTTAACCACAAGCTGTAAAAAGTTTATTATACATTAGTAAATGTCTATTATTTTATTTAAAAATCAAAATTAGATTAATTAAAAGATTAATTAAAAAATTTAACTTCTCTCTTATTTAAATATAATTATGATTTTTGTTTATATATTTTAATTTATTTTTCTCTGAAGGAGCATGTGCTGGATCAGAATTTTTTTTACAATAAAAAAAAAAAAAAATTTAATCATAACATAATAATTCCTGTAAATAATTTTTTAGGAACCAAAAAGGAAAAAAGGCCATCGCTTAGAATTTAATACAATCAGCCTTTTTCTAAAGATATTTTTGTGAAGAGAATTGAGCTAAATCTGAAATTTTTCTTTCAAATAATATTGTTATAGTTTAGTCAGACACATATTCCGAGTCTTATAACCTTTGTCATATTCTAATAATCTTGATGGTTTTCTTTTTAAACTTAAGCTGGTAAATTCTCTACAATATCTAGAGAAATTTGTATTCTATTAATTTATGTTATCTGAGTTTAAACTTCAAAAATATTAAAAATTGGAATGCTTGAGATGAGGGTTTTTTATATGGGGCATTTTAAACACAATAAAAATTTTTAACATGTAATTTGTAAAAATAAAGCCACGTGTAATAACGCAAATATAATAGCGTGTTAAATTATTGATAAAATCAAAACTTGGATTCTTTTAAAATTAATAAATCTGTTTTTATTCTGTTCAAGTCAAAATAAAAATCTCATAGAAAAAGGCTAAGAACTGGTTTATTAGAGAATAAACTTTTTAAGCATTTTAACATGTAAAGATAATTTTTATGGTCAGCCATTTCTTTTTGCTTTAATTTAATTAAAAAATTTAATCAAAACTTTTTTTGTGACAAAAAAAAGTTAATTAGCGATAAAATTTTCATATTTTACTGGTATGATTTTTTTAAATATTTTTAGAAAAGCAATTTTATTTCTAATCATCAAACATACTTAAAATCGCCTCAAATAAATTTACTATTTAATCCTTAATAAATATAGCTCATTATTTAACTATAAGACTGAAAAATTTATTTATTCAAAATTTAATTTGAAAATAGTTTTAAACAAGACACTGTTTTGAATTTTTTTAATTCTAAAACTTGATTTTCTTACCGATAAAATTTATTTGAATCCCTTCTTTTTCGGTAAATTCAATTGACGAATCTTTATCTGGACTAATTTCTTGTAAATTTTGTGTTTTGTTTTCATAGGCACCAAGACGAAAATACGTTCCCCTAGCTTTAAAAGGAAACTCACTACAACTTAAATTATTTGACATGTCTTCATTAACTTCTCGCCTGAGCATTTTTTCCATTGATTCAATATCGCTTGTCCGAATTTGCCACTCTTTGTAAATATACTCAGTTTTATTTTCAATTTTTGCTAACTTTGAGTAATTTGTCTCATTAGCTTTATTTCCGTGAATACTATTTGCTAATTTTGCATCTTTTTCCTCATCGCTATCGGTCAATTCAATAACTTTTAGAAAACTAAGTATTCTTAAAAGATTTAAACATGAACAATAAAACAATTTGCGTACCTTCAGGTTCAGATCTTTTTTTTGAAGTATCACAACTCCGTAAACTATAGTTAGGTAAACTCTCTTTTAGTACCTGTTCCTTTTTCTCTTTTTCAATCTTCTTTTTTTCAAAATAGCCCTTAAAAAATTGAAAAATGTTTAACTTATGAATTAAAAAAAGTTGTGAATTGAAATTCAAAAATTACTTCGCTAGCTTCTATCTTAGCACAGCTAGGGCATCGGTAGAATTGATTGATCGTTTTCATTTCAATTTTACAGACATCGCACTGCTTTATTTTAAATTAAAAATAAAATAGATAATTTTTTTAGTTTAAATACTAGTGATTTGCTTTTTTCATCTTTAGATTGTTTGCAGGGATATAATGATGAACCCATCTTTGCCATTTTAGAATTTTTCTTTTAACCTTACATGAAAATTTTTATTTTCTATCGAGAAAAATACTTAATCAATCTTTTCTAAAAATTGTTAACCATGTTTTAATTTCTATTTTCAATTTAAAATAGTTTTCGGTATTATTTTTGAATTTATTCTATTTTTCTATGCTGAACCTTTTAAATTAGAATATTCTCTATTGATGTATGCATAAGGGTACACACAGAATTAAGTTGATTTTAAAGTAGTTTAAATGGAAAAAAAACTAGTCTCAATGTTCTTTAAATTTTTTTTAAAACTAAGTTTGAGATATTTCACATGTTAAATCATGAAAAGACTCGTTTATTATTTATATTTTGAAAATTTTTCTAATTTTTATCTTCAATTTTTTTTTAACAGACAATAGGTGCTTTCTGAAATAAATTATAATAATAAATATGATTTCTCAGTTTATTTGATTGAAGTTTCAAAACTAGCAGACATTTCTGGCAAAAATCAACCTTTTTGAATATATTCTGAATTTTTTCATCGCCGAGTCTGGCGTAATTTTTGAAATAAATTAAATTAAATTTCGAAAGATATTTAGACTATGTTTTTGAATGTGAATTTTGAAATTTAGAACCAAAGATACTCTTTCTCACAAATGCAAGAACTTTTTTTACATTTAATTTAAAAATTTACTAATACTTTTGATTGTCATTGAAGGATGATCAAACAAAGCTGATTTGTCTAAAATGTAAATTTTTTTATAATTTTTTGATTTTTTTAGTGGATTTTGTATCTGTCCTAGAAATTTCTACTAAATATTTTCAAACTTTTTATAAAAGTACGATATGCATTATTTCATAGCTAATAGAAAGAAGTCCAAACAAAGGCCTAAAAATTAATTTTAAATTTTGTTTAGTTTTTTATAGCAAAAATTGGGTCTTGCCTGTTATGTGACCAACTGGTCACATATTATGTGACCAGTGACTTTATGTCTATTTGGTGACCAGGTATTTTATCTGACTGGTCATATATTCACTGGTTACCTAATATGTGATCAGACAAAATTATTTATTTGGTAAAAATGTTTATAAACAATTTTAACCTGGTCACCCAAATAAACATTTGGTCACGAAAATTTTGCAATTGGTCACATAAATTTCTTTTAAGTAAAATAAAATTTAATTGAAAATGTAATAAAATAATTGCCATTGCAACTATACTTGCAAGATTTGATTTTTTTTCATTATTGTTGATGTAATATGAAAATTTTTTAAGCGAGGATGTAAAATTGAAGTTATATTAATAATAATCAAAAAGTTTTTTCTATTATTTAGAAAAAAATGGAAAACGAGAATGATGAAAAAAAATTTTTTAACAAACTTGTAGATTTAGGCTTAATATTTGCTGTACAAAAATGTACGAAAGAAAATTATAGAAAAAAAGCTCAAAATATGAACTTGAATTAGAAAAGTTTTCAAAAATTGCATCAGAAGCTCCAATTGCTTCTGAATCGACACAATCTGCTGTAAAAAAAGTTCTTAGCAAACATAAAAACCCAATAGCTTCCTCGGAGTGCGGGAAATTAATGAAAAATGAGCGTGGTGTAGAGCAACACATCGCAAAAATGCATAACTAATTTTTTTTATTGAATTTTTATAATTTTAAATTATTGTATAAATTGGTCACGTAAATAAAAAAACTGGTCATATAAATTTAATAACTGATCACTTCTAGATTCTTCAAGGGGCTTCGATTCTAGATTTATTACGAATCCCACTCCTCTGTGTAGCTGCTACCTAATTATACAAAAATTTTCTGACTCTTAAGATCTTATCTATATTTTTTGTTTTTTTTTTTGTTTTTTTTCTTTTTTCTCCCAGCTCTTTAATTATTATTTTTGTATCTCATCCTTTCATTCATAAATGAAAAATAACTTATTTAAAATTTAAAAGTTTTTAAACTGTTTTAATTATTTTATTTTATCTTATTTTATTTTATTTATTTTTTTTTTCTTTTTTTTTTATCTGAAGGAGCGTATGCTCGAACAGAAAAACAAATAAATAATAATAATAATAATAATAATAATAATAATAATAATAATAATAATAATAACTTAAATAATAAAATTTAAAAAAAAATTCTTCATTTTAATAATAATATTGCCAGAAAAAATACCTGGTCACCAAATCGACATAAAGTCACTGGTCACATAATATGTGACCAACTGATCACATAACAGGCAAGACCCCAAAAATTAATTAACTTGTGTTTTGAAAATAATTTGGAAAATTTGAATTTGAATTTCTTATAAGAGACTTTATTAATATAATATATTCTGACAAAAAATCAAAAAAAAAACTAAAAATTTGAAAAAATTGAAAAAAAAAATTCAATTTATTAATAAATAACAGCAATTAAACAAATATTTTCGAATTTTTAGTTGAATCGTGATTCAAATTTTTACAAACAAATATATTTTGACGTTTAATTTGATTTTGCTTTTTCGTATTACATTTCAACAAATTCAAAAAAGCTTTTCTGAAACATTTATTGAACATGGTGTAAATGATAGGGTTGATCATCGAAGAAGTATAACCAAGCCAAGTAATACTTAAAATCAATTGGTAATTACTGAAAAAATAACAACTAGTACATAACACGGAAGCTATATTTACAATAAAAAAAGGAGACCAAAACAATACAAACATTGAAAATATGATCATTAGGACTTTGAGCGCTTTTTCTTCATTATTTTGCTTATTATACATTTTAATTTGCTGTTTGGTTGAGCTAGAGAACAAACTATTGCTTCTGAGTATCAAGTCAGCGCTGGATATATTTGATTTTTTTTTGCTCTTCCCACTAATTCGACTCAATAGCGAAACATTTTGACTAGTTTTTCGCATTGAAGGCTCCTTGAACGGGTTGTGGTATTCTAAAAAACTGAATGAGCCAAAAGAAACGTTTGAGTTTTTTCTGATTCTATTTTCACTATATTCCGGATTTAACTCATTATCTGATCTATTAGAAGATAAAATCAAAATTGGCATCTCTTTTTGATCACCTGAACTTTGAAATTCGCACAAGTTTTTACACTTTCTGTACATTTGACTTTTTTCATTCATTTTTGTATTCAAAGGTTTTAAAGCTGATTTGTCTAGTTTTTCGTACTTTTTACATAGGGCATTGCTTTCGGATCGACAGATTAAAATTTTTGAAAGTGATCTGTTTAATTTGCTGTCTGACTTAGACCGAATTAAATGTAATTTAATGGGCTTTTCTTCAATTGTTTGATCATCGGTTTTTAAAATAAATTGATCGAAAAAATTTTCTTTTTTTGACGAGATCTCGCTAAAATTGTTCCTAGAAATTCGTGGTGGATTGACTGAAATTCTGTGTTTTGTATCGGAATTTCCCATCGAATTGGAACTTTTGTCACTGTTGAAAAAAAAATTTGAAAACAAGGACAATTTTTTCTCACTTTTATTTGACTGAACACATAATTCTTTTTTTTTAATAATTTTTTTAAGTGAAACTATTGTGAATGAGTAAGTTATGGCTATAATCAAAAACGGAATGTAGAATGCAAATATGCTGCCATAGAGCTTGAACTGTGAATGATTTAAAGCACATACTAAATTTTCTTCAGTGAACAAATCAGCTGGATTTTGGTAGCCCAAGACCAATAGCGGGATCGAAATAGAACATGAAATTAACCATACAAGACTGATTTTGATCATCATTAGCTTGCGGGTTTTGTTTCGACCATATTTTAATGGAAATCGAATGGTAAAAAATCTATCCATTGACATTAAACACATATGCCATATTGAACATGTGCATAAAAATATATCACCGCTCATCTGAAATTAATCAAACGATTTTTAGATTTTTTTGAACAAAATTAAAATTTTTTATTAGTTTCGAATTTTCATTAAAAAAAATTTAGCTATCTTTTTTTCTAGATAGAATAACTTTCTTCTTTACTATTTTTAATAATTGAAATTTTCAAAATACTTATCACAATTAAAAAACTCAAAATAGCAAGTTGTTTTTCGGTATCTTTTTTAGAATTCTGTTTCAGCCCAAATCAGGATCATTTTACTTCAACTTGTGAAGTACTTTCGACAAATTCTCACATTACCTTCTTGATTACTTGTTCAGTATTTTTTTTCTAAAATAAAAATTCTTTTAAATAATTGAATATTTCAATTTATAATCAAAAACATGGTTCTGATTTTGTTTTATAGTAATTTTTAGACTAAAATATCAAAGAGAACAATTGTATTCACTTGGAAATAAAATTTTCATTCTGAACGTAAAAATAAACTAGAGGAAGGAAATTGTCAGAAAACCTATATTTATCGTTTATTTAGATAAACGTACATTTTCATATTTATTATAAACGTAAATTAAAATAGAATAATTTTTTTTTTCTATAACCGAAAACTTTATTTTGATATTAACTTATTTATGTTACTGTATGTAAAACCATACAGCTACCATAGCGAGAATACGTCTAGCCTTGCTCCGCAGATCAACTGATGTAGCTTAAAATATTATTATATTATTATTTCATTATAATCAAAATTTTCTATAAAAATGTGACTATTTTTTAAAGCTAAAAATTTTAATTAAATGTTAAAATATTTGAAAATATGATCTATTCTCAGAAAAATATTCATCTTTTATTATATTATGTTTTATATTTTAGATTATCATATATGGTAACGACGTCTAAAGGGGTTAAGTGTTGATAGGATGACCAAACTCGAAAAACTGCTATATCTCCTTCATTCTAAAAGAATTTTCTTAAAAAAATATAGTAGCAAGAAGAACTCGAAGAGAGGAATCGAATGATATGTTTGATATATTTTTTAAAAAAACTTTAGCATTTTTTTTTCTCTTAAAGTTTGATTACGTCTAATGAGGTAAAAAAGTCTCGAATTATTAATCCGGCAAAAACGATTTTAAAGGTCCTTATTATAACTTAAGATCTAACCTATTTCCACTTTTCAATTAACCACATGTTCAAGCATATATGAGAATATATTTAGAATTTTAGGATATTAGGATATGATATGATATTAGGATATTTTAAGATATGTCTTAGGACCTCAAAAAATTACCGGTGGAGGTATAAGGGTGACATAAAAAAATTCGAGAAAATTGGGTGACTATTTTGAAGTTTTCGATCAAAATGAGTGCCAAATATTCAATAAAAAAATGGGGCACCCGGTTAGACTTGGTTACCATACATATAAATAATTAAATTTTTAAACATATGATATCGGAATTATTTTATTAAAATTTTTAAAAACCTTTTGAATTAAACAAATGCACGCATAGACATTAAGAAAAGAAACAGAGTTTTATTTAAATATTCATTGAGGAACTTTAAAAAAAAATTAAAAATTAAGAATTTTAATTGTTCTGTTTTGGTACCTTTTGGCTTTTTGTATTTTGACGGTATAATTAACTAACTTTGCTACTCTTTAACAAATTGAATAAAAATTTAGGTTCGTTTCAGTTCAGCTTAATGATTTTGTTTCGGTTTAGGTTAAGGCTATCTTTTTGGTTCTCAATAAAAGAGTCTGAATTAAAAGAAACCCTTTAATTTTAAGAAAAATTATCACAAGTCTCAAGTCAAGTTCAAGTCCAGACTTGTTTTTTTTTCAAAAGTCCGAGCAAAGACTTTAAATTTTTTAATGACTGAAATTAAATGAGATTCTATGTTGAAAAATATTAAATAAATAAAAGGCCAAAATAATATAAATTTTATTTTGGTTTATTATTAATCGCTTATGTTTGATAAAATGACTGTCCATGCATTAAAAACCATCACAATTAAAATAAAAATAAGAATAAGATTAGATTTGAAATTAAAATAAGATTTAGAATCTTAACACAAATCTTATAAAAATAAAATACACTAAAAATAAAAATTAACTAAAAATCAACACAATTATTAACTATTAAAAATATATTCTTGATCTATTTTTTAATTTAAAAGTCTTAATTTTTTTTCGATATTTAGTCTTCAAAAATAATATTTAATTTAATTTCAAAATCTTAAAAAATCGACATTCAATAATGAACAAAAAACTTACCCAAAGGATGCAGATTATTTTCCCGAACGGAAAATATCCGATCAATTCTGACCAAAGGCTTAATGGCATTACTAAAATAGCTACAAGCATATCAGCCAAAGCCAGGGACATCAAAAAATAATTTGTTGTATTTTGCAGTTTTTTGTTCTTGGCAACGGCTAACACTACCATCATATTTCCGAAAATAGTCAATGCAATCACCAACAAGAAGCTCAAGTACCACAATCGATGCTTAAAAAATAGCTCATATGAATTTGATATTTTTTCTCCGAAGGAAAAATTTTCAAACGCCTCGTTCATTTGATTTAATTTTGTTAGTCTTTCCATATTAGTTTGTGTTATTTTTCTAAATCATTTCTAAGAGACAAAATAAATTTCAATTTATTTATATTCTTTTATCATATAAAAGACATCTAAAAATCTATCTAATCGATTAAATTTGAAGACACTTAAGACAAAAAAAAACTAATTAAAAATATTAACAGCATTTTTTAAATACTTAAATCTAATTGCTCTTTCTAGTTTAGAGGATAATCTTGAGATTGAATAAGTATTATTGAAACATTTAGCGGCACAATTCCGTGTATAGTAATTAATTGTTTAATTTAATGCTTTTAAATAATCAGCCAAAGCCAAATGAGTTGCGTCAGAATATCGGTAAAACTAACTACTAAATCAAAAAATTGGGGCGACAACAAAAATTTTCGTTCAAAATCAATAATTTTTAAAAACGAAATCATTTTCCGCTTACATTTTTGTGGTACAATATTAGAATTAGTTTTGTCGAAATATTTACTTAATCATCGATAGATGTTTAATTCATGCAAGCCAACTTAAACGAGGTTTTAAATCAAATTTTTTTGTTATTTAATATCATTTTTATTACTATAATTAAAATTTTTTCAGAAAAAACAATAAAATCGAATAGAAAGTACATATTTTAATCTTTGTTTTTATATTTCTTTCAATACCATTTTAGAAAAGGTACCATGTTTCCAATAAAATCGAATCCATCTAAATGAATAATCTAAAATAAATTTCTTTTTTTTTTTATATTTTTAAAAATCAAGTTTATAATTAGATGGCTTGTTATATTATTCTTAATTACTTTTTACGATTTTGTTTTATAAACACAAATTTCTCAGCTATTTTGTTGGGAAAACTCAATCTTGCTAATTTAGCCTTATCATTTCCGAATATTTTTTAAAAAATTCAACTGATAGTGCTTACGCAGATTTTTAATTAACACTATAGGGATTTTCAACTTTTGAAAATTTACAATTTTAAAAATAGCTTTACTTGTTTGAAAAATAATTGTGAAAGAGACAGTTTATCAAATATAATGGCTAATTTTTACTCTAAGTTGTATTTTATGGTTTAGATTATTTTTGGAAACACTTAATTTTCAATGATTGGAGTAATCAATTCAGTGCTGAAAAATCAATGATAAAGAAGAAAAATTCAAAGATAAGCAAAAAAAATAATAGAAAATTTCCTTGAGTTGAATAATCTTCATTAAAAATTGATTTGAATTTGTTAGCAATATCAAATATAAAAGTTTTAATTAATTCCAAATTTTGACTGCCTTTTAAAATCTACTGATGATCTAAACTTGAGTTTTTGAATCTAGTGAAGAATTTATATATTTATTTATTTTTAATTCAAAAGTAATCTCGACTTTTTAAAGTTAATGAATTCAATGGCACACTGTTTGTTGCATTTGAAAAAATTACGTAAATTTCAATTTCAGATATCGAATTGAATATTTATTAATTAAAAATTGGACTAACTGTTTAATAATTTCTTACTGTTATTTAATTTACTGCTTTTCACCATGAAACATGTTTTCAGTTAATGTCATATTTTTTTTCATAATATAATTATTTCAATTTTTTAATTTGTTTTAAATCATGCTATTCTCATTTGTATGATTGTTGACATTTTAAAAAAAAAATATATTTTCTATAAAAGTTTCTGCTTTAATTAAAAAATTATCTATTGCTTTTAATTAAATTTAGTATTCCTTTCTCCGTGGGTTTAATTCTCAAAATCAATTGCAAATGTACACCCCCATTTCCCATAATATGTCCTTTTTCTATCCTAGCCGATAATGGGGAGGCTCATCTCCAACTGATCCGACCTGACACAGAGGTTACTGCATCGAGGTGGTCATCTGCGCCGCTATTATTACCTAGTCGAAACCAGTCCCCCTTTTTTAAGATGAAAGGGATTTAAACATTCATATTAGCTAAAATTCAGATACCAATTTGCCTAATAATCTAGTTTAATAAAAAAATTAATTACTCTCATTAAAGATTGACCACTTGAAATAGTTTTTGTAAAATCAGAAAGTAGAATTTTTTTTTAGCTTGCTAAAAAATAGTTTACAAAGGCTTATAAAATTTAAAACATAACAAATCATAGATGACACTGCAATCCAGTACCGTTAAGCGCTTTATTTGAACAAACGTGAGATAAAATTTTAAAAAAAGAGATAATGATTTGGTAAAAAATACCAATTATGATTGGTAATTATCCAAGCATGCAAAAACCTCTGTTAGCATTAATAGTATTCACAGGAAAATTCTAACAAAATTCATCGAGTAAAAAACACTGTAGACTATGAATATTCGATATTTCTTTTTATTAATTTTATTCAAATTAAGAAAAAATGTTTATTTTGATTTTTAGATTTTTCCTGTAATAAAAAATTAAATTTTAAAATTAATAATAAAAATAATTTACAGAATGTTCAATAATTAAAATTGAGCATTTTTTATGAAAAAATCATGTAACTTAAGTTAAATTTACTGAATTAGAAGATTATAGACAAATAGCTTCAAGAACGAGTTAGATGAATGGTACAAGTTACAAATAAATTGAATAAAGCATGTGCTGCTCCAAGTTGTTGTAGAGCTTTTCAAAGAGGTAAAAATCTTTATGAAGTAACCACTTTCACTATTTCTACTACTCATATCTTTTTAAGTGAAAATTTTTTAAATGTTTTTAGATTCAGATGAACTCGAATCGGCTTAAAAATTTATTGCATAATTTTCTGATTTATCTTCAAGTTTCATAGGAAAAAAATTAGTTAAAAGACTAAAATTAGTATTTCTTTTTCATTTTTAATTTGATGCATTAGTACCAAATCGGATAAATTTCAAAAGATTTTTTTTTAATATTATAAACTGTTAATAAATAAATTTATTTTAATTATTTTTAAAACATCGTTAAAATTAGAATTTGACTAAATAAGTCATGCTTTCTTGTAAAAAAAAATATGGTCTAGAAATCTGATATCTATTTAGAAATAAAACTAGATTTTAGTGATGATTAAAAAACGAAAAATTTCTTTTAAAATCCTTTTTTTTCTATAAGATGAAAGTACGTTCTGTGGATACATAAAAGTAAAAAATTAAGATACTTTCCGTTTAAGATTAAATTTTTTTAAAATCATTTTTTATATATTTTTCTAAATTATCAGATTATGGTTTTCTGAATTATTTCATACAATTTAAATTCTTTAGTTTCAAGTTTCTTTCAAGATTATTTCAATTTGATGGTTTCAATTTTTCTAGGTTTAATGACTTTTAGAAAAAAATTTAATTTGTATTTTTATTAAAGAATTTTCTTATGTGTTCTTACTTTATTAAAAAACAATTTGTAATTTGCTGTGCTTTAAAAGAATAATTATTTAAAGACTTGGAAAAAAAATTATCGCTATAAATTATTTATTTTTAATTTTTAAATTTCATCAAGTTTATAATTTTTAGGAAAGAAAAGAAAACGGTTTAAAATAAGAGTGGGAATTTTTTCTAAAATGATTATATGATTCCACCTTCCACCATCTTTAATCACATGTATTGAAAAAACTCGTCTTACTTTAATCTAAACTATTTAAAAAGCAACTTAAGTAATTTTACTGAAATAGAACTTTTTTTAGAGAAAAATACAAATCTACATAATTCGAAAAGATTCATTAATCTATAAAATCTATTCAAAATATATGATGACTTAAAAAATTTAAAACAAGTCTCGTTTGGTACTCAGTTAACTCATTTTGTAATAAAGATCAAAAACGTAAGAATCATGACGCATATTCGTATTCTTTTACACTTAACCTAATAACTTGTGTTAATTTTTATTTACACAATCTTCATCCCATCATACTCGTCGTTGCCTGTATCAATTTAGATAGTTTGATAGATAAAATACTTAGAGATTCTAATTCTAACTCGAGCCCAATACCGTTTGAAAAGAATACACAAATATGTTATGCCAGCTTGTGTATTTAGAAAAAAGAAAAATAATACAAGTTTTAACATTTTTAAAACTCATTTATCTCTTTTGACAAAAATATTATAAATATTTGCTGAATTTAAACGATCAAATTGAAAGAAAATTTACAACCCCGAGCGTTTTTCATATAATTAAAGACGTTTTTTTAAATAGACTTAATTAACAAATATTATCTAAACAGTTTTAAAATAAAAAAAAATTTCTCGTGAAATTATGCTCGCCTCCTTTAAATGTCTCGACTCTCCATGTAAACAAATCAATTATATTTTGATAAAAAGGCGAAATTTTTGGTTCAAAAAAAACTATTAAATAAAAAAATTTTCTCTTTTATTTTTATAATTCTGTAGAAAAAATGCTGAAAATTTTGAAAAAAAATTCACAATTCTGATTGACATTTTTAATTAAAAAAAAATAAATTTCGAATTAGAATAATTAAGTTTTAAATTAAAAACTTCATTTTATAAATAAATGATTTTAAAGAAAAAATGTTAAAATAAAAACTTTATTTACATCATTTGCTGAAAAATAAATAAAAAAATTAGAAAATCTTTTTTTCGGACACCCGAAAACTTCGAACGAAATTCGATAGTTAATCAAGTTTCTTGACTAGAACCATTTAATTTATTCATTGTGAAGTTTTAATTCTAAGACAGAGTGCATTTGGAATATTTTCGTTGTTTTTTCTTAATTTTGTACTTTCCTAGACCAGCTCGAATCGCTATTTCGAAAACTTTGCTTAAATTTCGCTGGGTTAGAGCTGAACATTCTATATATTGAAGTGCTCCTATCTCTTCGACCAATTGGGTTGCTTTTTGTGGACTGATTGGCATCATATGCCTTGCCTTATTAAAAAAAATATTAATTTTCATTAAATATTAAAATATTAATTTTAGAGATAGAAAATAAACACCTACCCTAAGTCTTTCCAGAGTTTGAATATCATCCCTTAGGTCAGATTTAGTCCCTACCAAAATGACTGGAGTATCAGGACAATAGAATTTAACTTCATTGTTCCATTTTGTTTTGACATTTTCGAAAGATGACGGATTTACAATGGAAAAACAAATAAGAAAAACATCAGTTTGAGGGTAAGAAAGAGGTCTTAAACGATCGTAATCTTCCTGACCAGCCGTGTCCCATAGACCAATATTTACAGCTTCATTGTCAATCATTATATTGGCTGAATAGTTGTCAAAAACAGTTGGTATGTATTCGCCAGGAAAAGCGTTGGACGTATAGCTCATTAAAAGACATGTTTTTCCGACAGCACTTAAAAAATTTTAGCAAAATATTTTACATTAGAGAAGAAAATTTTAAATAAATACCCATCACCAACTACAACACATTTGACAGCTCTGTAGGTGCTCATAATTCACATTAACAATTTTCTGAAATTTAAAAAATTGAATCTTAATAATTTTACTAGAATTTACATTTATTAAAAAATTTATGAAAATAAAAAAAAGGGTATAAAAATAGATGCAGAAATTTAGACAATTTAAACTCTTTTAAATACCACGAAAAAAAAAAGCTTTAATAAAATCCCAAATCAAAGGCTTAGACACAAGATCTCAAATTATTAATAAAAAATGAAGTGATAAAAATCTAAAATAAAAGATTACAAGAATAAATTATTTCAAATATCTTCGATATTACAAACTTAAATGAATTAGTCGAGTGTAAATGATGAATTTGTACCAAAAATTGACAATGAATCATTTAAAAATTATAATTTTATTTTTGAATTGTTCTGAAAATTTATTCAGTTCTGTTTAAACGGAATCCTCAGCGTGAATTTAACAAAAAATCAATAGCAAACACTTTAATTAGAAAAAAAACTTGACTGTGCCTTTAGTAATGGAAATCTGTTTTGCATTTCGGTCTAAACATAAATAGCCTAATCGATTTAAGTTACCGTTGGTCAATTAAATTTAAAATTTATGCTGCTGAATTGTGTGTGTGTTTTTTTGTTAAAATAAAATTTATTAATAAATATTTATCTTGGATACCTTAAAATTTAAATCCTAATATTTACTTTCAGTTGACTTGAATTCAGAATACTTCTATTTAATGATCAGTGAATGCTGTCCGGATTAAATTAATTCGTGATTATGTGTCCAACGCAGGTCCGAAAGGAATTACAGCAAGATGATGTTCTCTTTCTTTTTTTTTAATATAATAATAAATGATTAATTCGACTTTTAAAATGATATTTTTATATATTTTTTCAAATAAACACGTTTAACTTACTAATTATACCAAAAACAATCAAGAGTTAATCTTACTTAAGAAAATAACCAAACAAAACTTTTGATTTTAGACGAACAATTGGATTAAAAAGCTTCTCTTAAATCTTTATTCGTGTTTATATTTATAACTTTTAAACCATCAAAATAAGAAAAGTACACTCAAAAGGGTTAAGTTGACAAGTTAAAAAGTTTGTATGAATTTAAAGTAGATGGTTGTCTCTTAATAGAAATTATTCTAAGGCACTTTATTCTAAATTTGATTTTTTAAACAAAAAAAATATGAAGAAATATTTAAAAGTAAATTTTGAAAATAAGCTTTTCGCAAAACTAGGCAATTTAATCCGAATACACAATTTGATTAATTAAAGTCAAATTTAAAATGTTCCCATACTCGAAATTAAATTCTTAAGGCTTTTAGCATTTTGAATTTCAGAGAAAGTTAAATTGAAAAATATTCATGAGTTTTTTTTAAGATATTAAAAAAATCATAAAACAAATTGTTTTTTAAAAATATGCTTTTCAATCTGAACTTCTATAAATGCCTTTGAGCTTCTTTAGATGAGATTCAAAATAAATTAAATTGCTTGTTACGGAATAGGTTTATTTTTGAATTTAAAGTTACATAAAGAATAGAAAAAAAATTTATTTATTTATTTATTTATTTTCTAAGGTAGAAATCTCAAAATAATAATATAAGAGTTGCATAGAAAAAGAATATTCAGGGTGCAAGGGTAATATGAGTTCTTTACAAACTCGAGAGAAAATTAATTTCAAAATGGCTAGACCATATTGAGAGCGAAAAATTCTTATCTGATTTTTATTTATACCATTGGGGCTATAATATTTATAGAATTTCTAAATGTTTTCGATTATTCCATGCCATAAAATATAAAAAAATTCTTTCGATATGATATCGATTAAATTTATAACAAAATCTTGAATTCACTAACCTCATTCACTCTAATCAAATGAGAGGTCTTGATCTAATACTAGACTTTTCAGTCCTGAATGTTTATAGCAAACAAAATTAGGATATTTGTTTGTTTAAAATATTGCTTATCTTTATCATTTGTTTTCTATATTTTGCCCAGCTTAAAATTCATAAAATTGATATTTAATTGAAATGCGAAGATTTAAAGTATAATACCCCAAAGATAAAAAATCGACCTAGTCAAGAGTTGCACTAGATCAAATATGTTTGAGAACCAACTTCTGATAACTTAAGGATACAAGTTGTACTAATAACTAAATAATGAGATTTTAATGAATATTGAAGATTTATGAAATCCAAATTAGCAGAGTGACAATTTTAGAATATTGAATGGCCTCCAGGCTTGGAAAAAAGCTTATTAATCATTTAAATAAATAGGTTTACTTTTGATTTATAACCTGATTTATCATAGTATGTGAATTGTATTTCAAATTGTGAACTCAAAAAAAACTGAAAGGAAACAAATAGTTTTATCATTTATTTAAAAATTCAAACATAAGATTTGATTTCTATTACCAAATCATATTGATATTAATTGATTTAAATACATATGATTAAAAGTGCAATTTATTAGGAATTCAGAAAGAAAATTTATTTTAAATTTTTTCAAGACCAATGAGTGAAAAGAAAATTTTTTGATTATATAATATGATTTTTTCTCGTGAGACTAAAAAAGTAAATTTTTATTTGGAAAAATTTCTTATAAATTTACAATTTTTGTTTTAAATTAAAGGGCTAAAATAATTGTTTTAAATAATTTCTTCATTATTGAATTATGTTTTTGAAGTGCATAATTATGATATATCTTCAACTGAATTTCAAAAATAAATTTTTATAAGTTCTATGCTCAAAATGATCTTTACTTTCCTGAGATCAGTGAAACCGTTTTTGTACTTAGGCAATAATTATTTGCCATGTATCAAATTTTATTTTTACTACATAAAGATGAATAATCATCGGTCTTTTTAATTCCTTATAACCATAGAATAGTGTTATTTTTGTTAGATTAAAAAGAGATTTATTTTTCTTATAAAATTACTTAAATTATAAATTGTTCATTTGAAAAAAATTTGTTATTTTTATTTGATAATAAAAATCAAATTAATCGTATTTAATTTCATGCTTAATTAATATTTTCAAAAACTATAAGAGCTTATTCATACTGCTTTAAAAGCTTGAAATCAACCTGTTACTCAGTTAAATTTAACGAGCTTACAAAATACGAAATTTTTTAGGATATCTTTTTAATTATATCAGATTTTTAAGGAAAATTTTACACAAAAAGATCAGGATAAATTAATTTTGAATTTCATAATACTCAGGTGATCGCAAATTATTAGAGAGGTTTTAATGCTTTTTAATTTACTTTTATTTTATTTTATTACGAAATAAAAAATTTAAAAAAATAAAGAATACATATTTAAATAAAAGATTCCCTAGACTTCCATCACCAAATTCTCATATTAATCTTAAAAATATATTAATTATTTTTTTAAGAATAAAGATTGTCATTGTTTCAATTATTTAGTTTTGTTTTTAATTTTTTCCAAAGCATTTTGGCAATAATCAAAACTCACTTCCAGACTTCAAGACTTCTTTGCCTTTCTTTTGGATATTTCGAATCTTACTATTTATCTTGTTCCAGATGTATCCGTTTGCTATTTATTTCTTAAATCGGACTCGAAATAAATAGGCCTAAAAAGTAATGTACATCAATTCCCACTTGGACATCCCAAACACCATTGGTGGCGCACAAATCGAGTGCGTTAGCCAATTCACATACTTAGAAGGCAAAATCAGTGTAGTGATGGGATCACATAAAGATATTAACAGTTGACAAGCTTAAGCAAAATTATCTTTTGCTTGACTTCAACTAATATTAAAGTCAGTCAGCCGCAGCAAAGAAACGAAGCATTAGCTGTTCAACAGTTAAATAAAGGCAACACTAATGAACGGAAGCGAATGTTGAGGGTGAGGATTAAAAAAAATAAAAAAAGATTAAAATACATAAAAAATGTGATTTACGCATAAAAAAAATATTTATTTAAAATGATTGAAAATGCATTAAATTAATTCTTGAAATATGAAAATCACAAATTTTTTTTAAATCAAAATTAAGTCATAAAAAAGTTAAAGTTAATGGTTTCAATAAAAAACCTTACTTTTTAATTTAAATAAATTTCTTGCTATAAAAGAATATAACTGTGTTGGGCGGCGGCCTTTTTTGGCCTTGAATTTAACGGCCGGATTTTGGACCTACCGTGAATTGACTGGCTGTCTGCGGACCGTTTTTAAATAGGCCGACCACCAGACAGACCGACCGTGAAATGGCCGGCCAAATTTTATGGGACCGTGAGGAGGCCGGCCAACTGAAAGGCCTTCAAACGGCCGATCATGTGCTGACCGGTCGGCAACAAAACGATCCAAAAAAAAATTTACTTAGATTTTTAACAAAATTTAAAGGCATTAAAAGTAGCATTTATTTAAGATTTTATAAAAATATTAACTTTGATATTATTTTAAGAATTTTATTTCAAATAATCTGTTTAGATTAATTTATGAAAATTTGAAAAAAAATAAAATTAATAACATTTAAACAAATTAGATTTTCATCATCGATATTTATAAATTTAATTTTATCCTATTAAAATCTTTTTTATAAAAAACAATCTAAAATTCCGAATTCTAAATTTTTGTATAATTTAATGATTTTTGAAAAATATCGAAAAAATTAGGGTTAATAATTAAAAATTACCTAATCCAAAAATTTGATAAATAATAAATGATACTTTTAATGCCTATAAATTTTTCTTAAACATCTAAGTAGAATTTTTTTTTGGAACGTTTTGTGGCCGGCCGGTCTGCATACGGTTGGCCGTTTAACGGCCTTTCAGTTGGCCGGCCACCAACACTACTAATTTCTTAAAAGTAAAAATCTTGGAATTTTTTTGTTTTTATATTCTTTTTTGAATTATCTTAATACACTGACCCGATACATTATAAAACCCTGAACTTAACAGAAGAACGAACCAAAGATTCAATGCATTATTTTTCTGAAAATGTAAAAAGATGAAGCAAACATTGTTTTATTTTAAAGAAATTTTCCAAAAAATCGATTGTATATATTTCCCATTTGAATAGATTAAAATAAAAGGCATCTTAAATTCGATCATTTAATCGAACATCAATATTTTTTGACAAATTAAATAAATTTTTATTTTTGAATTTCCTGTAAAATATTGTATGCATTCATCATCAAATTTTTATAAAACTCAATTTTGTCAAATTAAATAAATAAAAAAGAATTTTATTTTTTTTAATCTTTGGAAAGTTTGAATGAAAGTTATCAATTAAAAATTGTGTACCCGGAGGTCCTAAGATAAGTAAACCTTTAAAAAGTTGTAGTTCGTTCAGACCCAGGTATCCAATCATAAAATCAAAATATTTTTTTATATTATATATTTTCTGAAAGAACATAAAATTTTCCACAGTCTGGTGTATATTTTTATTTAAAAAAAGGGTGCGTCAATTTTATTTATTGAAAATAAGCCAAAAACAAAGCTTTTTTCATTTGAATCGTGCATAGCCCCAGGGATCACTTGAGATCAAAAAATTTTTTTCGAAAAATAAACTAGACAACATTATGAACAAATCTATGGTTCCACTTTTTTGAACTTTGAAAAATATTATCATAGGTTCATGTCCAGAATGTGATCAGTGATCAATGATCACATATTTTGTGGCCAACATGTTTATTAATTAACCGAAGAATTAAAGTAAAGTTCACGAAATTCAAAACTTTAGTGCTATCTGAATTTCACATTTTTGACTCAAAATCGTAATCTACGCCCTCGAAAACCTCATAAAAAAATTTTTTAAAATAATGGTGCGACATACGGTCAAGTCCTAAAAGCGTATTTTTCAGGAAAATCGTAAAAAACAGTAGTTGAGCACCTAAAAATATCGAATTCTTTAGTTTAATCTAAAAATTCTAATCAAAATTATAAATTCTAATGAAAGAATTCAAATTTGACAAATTTGCCAAAAAATCACATGATTTAAAGAGATTTTTTAAGAAAAATAAAGCAATAAAATAAAAAAGTAAAACCATAGATTTGTTCAGAATTTTGTCTAGATTTTTTTAATAAAAAAAAAATCGGCTCATAATTGATCCCACGATTTAAAATAGAAAAAACACATTTTTTTTCCTTTTTTAAGCCCACGAAAACCGCCACACCCCTTTTTTTTTCTAAATTACATTAGCATGTAGAGAATTTTGTGTTCTTTCAGGATATATATACTTTTTTAGTATATTTAAGTTTTATCTTTGAGATTTTAAGTCTTAAAGAACAACAACTTTTTAAAGGGTTTGCTATTTTTGGAACCCTGGGTGTAAAAAAATTTTTTTTAGAGGTTTTCGAGGGCGTAGATTACGATTTTGAGTCAAAAATGTGAAATTCAGATAGCACTTAAGTTTTGAATTTCGTAAACTTTAAAATTTTTTTTGTTATGAGAAAAACTTATTCAAAGCTCTATTTGTTCAAAGCTCTCTTCCAATTTATCATTCATTTCTTGATAAAATTATTTAGTGAACACTTGATCATAATGTCGATGTAACCCAAAAAATGGGTAATAGACGGTTGTTTCTTATAAAATTACTTTCAATTATAAAATTTTCTATATTAAATAATAAATTAATTACACTGTTTTAATTTATTTTTCTATCGATTGCTTATTTTGAGATAATCACTTTGTATTTGCATTTTGTTGCTTTTCGATTTCTGTATCATGGTCTTGTTCTTCGGGATTTTTTGTTGCTTTTGAATCGACGATTTCTACCTTTGAGAGTATTCCACGTGCAGTCAAGTTGCTATCGATTGACAGATAGGCGAATTTATTTAATATTTTTGCAAACTTGCTTTTATTTCATTTTTATCAATTAGAATTCTTAGATAAACAATAAAAAGGTGTTAATCAACGTATGGCTTTTTTTCTAATTCATTATATAACGGCTATTTAGTCGTTTTTTTTTACTAGTAAGTTATATCGGGATTTCCTTATAAAGAGGTTCGTTATATCAAAGAAAATTAACAATCTTTTTTCTCTATAAAAAGTCGGTTCCTTTTTTCTTATTCGTAAATATAGAAAAGGATTTCTTTATGTAGGTTGTTGAATTTATGAAGATGTTGAACAAGAATGGGGATAGTATCCACCCTTATTTGATACCTGGCAATTCCTCAGAGAATTGGGACTTTGATATTGAAATGATAGACTTATCTGAATCATAATAATTTTCTAACAAAATTCAATAGCAGATAATTAATCTATGTAATAGCTTAGAATAGGACAACTCTCCATAATTTGTCATAAGCTTTTTAGGTATCGAGAGAAGAAATTCTACAGCCTGATTTTTTCCTGGTTTAATTAATTATTGTCTCTTTTATTACAAAAATGACATGATTACATGACACTTTTTCCAAAACCGAGGTGACTTTTAGTTATCTTAAGTAATTATGGGGAGTTTTTAAAAATAAATGTTTCAAAAATTTGAGCTTAACAATTGAGAATGGATATGTAATCATTGAAGTGGAATGGATATGATATGGTATGTTATCAATTTGAGAGCTGCTTTTAGTGGTATCTTTAAGAATTGGATTTATTATGCATTTATTGAGGTTAATGGGCATTATATTAAAAAGGAGAAATTGATTGAAGAAAACTAGTGATGTATTTCTTAAAACACGAGTATTCTCATTTTTTAGAAGGAAATGTGCGACCGAGTTGAGTTGATTCCTTTTCATATAGAATATGTTAAGGAATCTAAACCCTTTACATTCGAATTTTCATATTTATCGATAAATTTATTTAAAGACCCAAGGTTAAAATACGTTATGCTATTAGGAGGTACTAAGCTATGAAGATAAATCATAACTTTTTTTATAATATTTTCCTGATCTTCATTGAGTCAATAAGTATTGTCACCAAATAAGTCCTTAAAGTATTCATGTAATTTTAAGGTTGGAATCGATATTTCTATTTTTATAAATCTTTTATTGCTAGTGTTTTTGATAGATCTTCAGAACTTGTTTTTATTTTTTAGACGCAAAAAAGTATTCATGTTCAACCTTAGAATAAATTTTGGTCACAAAAATCCATTTGAGTTTTTGGTATCTCATCTTTGGTTTTTCTGTTTTTTTTTTCTGTCATGAAATAACAATATTTAACTTTATGTTTTAGTTAACTTTTTAGATTCAAAATTAAAATTTTTGTTTATGCTGTTGTTTTTTAGATTCACATTTTATGTGTTTTCTTAGTCTTCCTCCATAAAGATTAGTATATTGGACACAAAATTTATGGCACTCTTAACTTCATTTCTTTTAATATAAGATTCATTTTTTTTTAGAAAATCAATTGAATAAATTTAAAATTTTGTACAGAAATTTTATTTTCTAATTCTAGATTTAAACAAAGACACAAGTTAGCAATGCAAGCTAATGAGCTTTTGTAAAACAACTGTTTCAAACTATTTTCAAATACATCCAAACATCCCACATATTCATCAAGTTAAGTTGGCAATTTTTTTAAAATAAAAAATAGTTAACATCAAAGATTCATTTCAGTCGAAATTAAACAACACTTTACTCGTTTATTCACAAAAATGTATCTAAAAAATTTAAACACAAGACTCAAAAGAGTTTATTTTTAAAATTAAAAAATCAAAATAATGAGAAAAAAAAAAAAAAGAAAACTTAAACATATTGTATAAAATTTTGTTTAGATTATATAAATTAATTTAAATATTTTTTTTCTTTTTTAACAAAAAATTCAGTAAGATAACAAATTCCAAAAATAAAATAAATTTCTTCAGTTAAAAATAACATGATCTCAGAATCAAAGATGAACAAGAAAAAAAAGCAAAATAACAATAAACTTGTGAGAAAAAGCCGAAAATAAATCTAACAACTAAAAAATTTCTATATGCTCTTAAAAATTTTCTTACTCACTCACTCACTTTTCTACAATTAAATTTATTTCCTTTGTGCTAAGATCATAGTCGTAACGGTAAAAATAAATTTTCTCGTCACCATCACCTCCACTAGCGTTGACACTTCTTTTCATTCTAGAAATAAAAAACCCAATCGTTAATTAATAAAATTAGAAAAAAAAAATTTTTTTTTTTCATTTACTTCAAATAATTCGTATGATCGGACAAAATCGACTTAGATTTTATATGCTCAGGATCGAGTACTTCTTGTTCACAAACATCTTGTGAAGATATAAGTTCATTTTCTTCAAATTTAATCGAATCATTTAAATTTTTTATTTCATTTTTTATCTGTTCCGGCTTATAAAAAACCTTTACATGAATTAATATTTTGTCTAAAAAAAAACAAATAATTAAATTAGAAAAATAAAAAAAAATTTGCAATACTGACCACGACTAGGATCAATTTTAATCGATTTAATTTGAGCAAAAGACTCGCTTTTTTTGGCCAGTGAACAATCGTTTTCATCATACGAATAATTGGTATTACTGCTTTCATTGACCCCATCGCCGGTCTCTCTGTCGAACAAGACACAATCGTTAACATTGACGATCAAATTTGATGATTTGTTTTTGATGGACGCGTATGATCTGTCGCCCAGAGGCTCACTGTTTAAAATCCACACTCTTTCGCTTTTTCCACCTGATCTACAGTCCATTGTGCTCTCGGACTCGATCATGTTCGAATTACTCTCCAAAGGCAAGTTAACATTTACCGAATCCACATTCATGTTTGTGTTCGAATTTGAATCTGTCTTGTCATTCATGACCATTTCCTCGCTCTCCACATTCATTTGACTCTCTAAATTTTCGTTCACTATCATCGATGTCTCATCAACTATCAAGTGCACACTGCTGGACAGCGACGAGCTGTAGGATTTTTTGTCTTCTTCGTCTTCTTCCATTCTTTCATCGTGACACATCTCTTTCTTAATCTGAACACTGTCCAATGGCTCCTCTTTGACCAAATTGTTGCTCTCACTCTTGATTACTTTGACATCAGACGAATTGGACGAAACAGAAACCACTGATTCGGTGTCCAAGTGTCCTTTTCTTGTTTCCTTGGCCGTTTCTGCATTCGACTCGGGCTCGGTCTTGGTCTCGACTTTGGCCTCGCTTTTGTCTTCGCCTTGATTTTTTAGAATCTTGGCAATGTTCATGGCAACAGCTGCTGCGGCGGCCGCTGCTGCTGTTGTTGCTTGGTTGGCCGAGGCCGAGTTGGCTCCACAGCAAGGATCTTGTTGATGCTGCAAGAAACAAGCGGCCGCCGCCTTTTGCTGTTCGTCCAGACTTCCATAAAAGTTGACGTTTTCAACGTTGATCATGGGCGGCATCTGGTGCATGGCAGCAGCTGCGGCCGCGGCAGCAGCGGCCGCGTGCTGATGATTGCGCATGTCCATGAGCTTTTCGCTCTTGAGCTTCAGTTTGGCGTAAGATGGAATTAGATAAGTGGGATCTTGGTAGTAGTCTGTGTTGGCAAGGTAGAGTTTGGACTGGTTGGATGAGTCGAGTGCAGACGGCATCATGAACGATGGCTTGTGAGGATTGATGGATGGAAAGGTGTGCGGCGGCAGGGACATTGATTTGGTTAGGCCGTGGGAGTTGAAAAATCCGATCGGATTGCTGAGTGAGCATCCGACCGCTGCGGCTATCAATTGGTTGACGCTCTCGCTTCCCGACTGAATATTGGTCCAGGTCATGTGTTCTGGGTGAAGTGGGGGCGACTTGGGTCTTGGCGCTGTTGGCGGGTACGACCAGGCTGATGACGGTGTGCTGTGGTCGAACGGCAATTGAAAAGGAAATTGGCTCTGGAGCCGGCTCGTGGGTGCCGAGTTCAGATTCGCTTGATCCGGCTTTGGATCCAGGTCTTTTTAAAAAATTGCGTTAATTCTTTTTTTCTTTTTTTTACTAAACCTTAAATGACGACAATGAGTTACAACAACAAAAAATGATTGTTTTGACTTTTTATT
This sequence comes from Brachionus plicatilis, assembly GCA_010279815.1. Taxonomy (NCBI): domain Eukaryota; kingdom Metazoa; phylum Rotifera; class Eurotatoria; order Ploima; family Brachionidae; genus Brachionus; species Brachionus plicatilis. Next base: position 587,499 of record QEOQ01000663.1, on the reverse strand, counting down.
AGACAAAAAAAAATATATATATTTATGTATATATTTGTATATTTTAAAAAAATAACAAAAATGTCTTGCTGTTTAAAATGTACACTTTTATTCAACAACAGATATTTTAAAAATTCCAACAAATATTTATCTGGCCTCGTTGATTTGATTATTGAGCAATTTTTTTTAAACATTTCACTCAAAAATAAAATATAAATGATCAAAATTAAAACACACTTCGACTCTTATAACAGACTCCTCTTACAATTTAACTCAACTTAAACTCATTGTCGTCATTTTAGAATGTAAATCCGATAAACGCACAAATAACACTTGATTCAACTACATCTACAACTCAAATAAAACCTCAGCTCTCTTTTTTTTCAATAATTTTCTCTAAAAAAATAATTATTTTCGCTACATTGTAGAATTGTAGGCTACAATTCTACAATGTAGCGTGTAGATCTACAATTGTAGGCTACAATTCTACAATGTAGCGTGTAGATCTACAATTGTAGCCTACAATTCTACAATGTAGCGTGTAGATCTACAATTGTAGGCTACAATTCTACAATGTAGCGTGTAGATCTACAATTGTAGTCTACAATTCTACAATATAGCGTGTAGATCTACAATTATAGCCTACAATAGGTCTATAGAATTTTTGGTTAATGAACTTAGATTGGATTATGCAATGGAGCTGATATTTTGTAATGAAAAATTTGATAATGGCAACTATTTAAACTGAACTTGAAATGAATTGTTAAGAGCAAAGTATTTATTATGAG
>QEOQ01000663.1:574536-586717 GCA_010279815.1 Brachionus plicatilis | reverse complement strand
AAAACTTGAAGAAATTGTAAGAAGAGAAGCTGTTTTGAGCAGAAGAGACCCGTAGACAAGTAAGTGGTGGTTGGGTGGCCGAGTGATTAAAAATCGGATAAAAAAAAAAGTGATATGTACAACAAAGGTTCTTAATCAAGATGAAGCAATCACTTGTTTGGCCTTTAATTCGAACCCGTTAGTAACAGCATCACCTTTTAAGCAAACAATATCTAAACTTGCTTTACCGTTTTGTTTTTGATCGTTTTTAGTTGTTTGATTGGCTTGTAGAGCGGGCTTGACGGGCTGAGCGGTCTCTTTGGCCTTGGCTTGTTGGCCAACAGTTGATTTAACACTTTTGCTCTGTGTCGGCTGCTGCCGTGACTTGACCGTCAAATACTGCGGATCGTTTAGCACTTTGCTTCCAAACGAATCAATGGGTATTATTTCCTGCGGAAAGGGCTTGTCCTGGGCCGCCTCCAGACCGCCGATCCATTTGTTTATATAATCCTTAGTGTGCGTACTAAACGTGCCATTGCCTGTGCTGTAACTGCCGTAGAGCTTGTTGTGGTCAGCCAGCCGTTCCTCGGTCAAAACCAATTCGCCATTGGAGTTCTTTTCGGAGACAATAAGAACGTCACTGGACGACTCTTCGTCATCAGGCGACTCGTTGCGACCCATATTGGCCGCCTGGCTGTTGGCCAGCGTTGTCCCAGTCGACACATGCTTCAGGTTCGCATCGGACTTGGTCTTGGCGTTTTTGAGCGCCTTGGGCGGATTCGGAACCTGAAAGTGGTTTTTGTCCGCTTTTGTCTTGGACACAGCGAGGGGATTGGCGGCGGCAGCGGTGACGGCTGGCGGGGGCGCACTAGCGGCCGACGGATAATACTGAAATCGGGTCTTTTCTATCTCGTTTGTTTGGATGATCATGGCGGAGGCGCGCAGACTGGCCTCGCGTTTCGGCCGGCCCGAGCTCACCGGCGGTGCCGGGGGCTCGGCGCGCGACACCGACGAGTCCGATCGATCGTCGACCTTGGCCGCCTTGTGTCTGCCGCGCCGCTTCTGGCTCTTTCGCGTCTTCACCGGCTCCTGCTCGTCCTCTTCTTCCTGCTGGTGGTCGCTGTCGGCCTTTTTGTTGCGGGCGCGCGTGTTCGGTCTGCCCTTCTTGGCCTTGGACTCGTTGGAGACGGTGCGGCGCCGCTTGGACGAGCTGGGCGACTCGGACGCCCGTTTCTCGTGCGCCTGCTGCGACGCATTGTTCGTGTTCGTACAATAGTGGACCAAGAACTCGGCGTTTAGGCTGGCCATGCGCCGCTTGCGAGGCTCTTTCGCCGGCTCTTGGTCCGCTTTGGCCTTGGCAGGCTTGCGGCCCGTCTTGGTCTTGCACGGGCCCTCGTCCTCCTCCGACTTTTGGGTTCGGTTCGACTTTTTGAGCGAGTCTTCGTCGTTTAGATTTAGATCGGCGGTGGTGTTGGACTGGGAGCCCGCATTAACCGCTTTTTTTATGTTATTCGGTGCTCGTTTAGGTCGGACCATTGCTTCAAGTGTTGCCAAAGACCCTGCAAAATTCGAAGCGAACAAAATAAACAATAGTTTAATTTATGGAAAATATTTGGTGTTCAAATATGGAGATACAAGTCTATGTGTCTTTGACTCTGTGTGTGTTGTGTGTGTGTGGTGTGTGTGTGTGTTTGTGCTAATAGAAAAATCCGAGTAGAGATGAATGCTTTGAGAGTGAACGAAAAGCGAATAATTAATGCGAGCGGCTCACGCTCGGCGAATTCGGCGCATTTATTATGATAATGCACAGCCGTATGAACGTGGCGCTAGTCTCTCTGATTGTCGTATTATCATAATAAATGCGTGTTTTGTATCGGTTGTGTGGACGATGTGCAATTGGGTTAGCTATTTGCATTTTGTTGTTGTTGTTGTGCGAGTTTGTGCACGGTTGTGTGTGCGTCACTCGGCCATTTTGTTGGCATGCTCTGATAAGCTTTTTAAATATCGATTTTGCTTTGGTCTAGACATCTCAATTTTGTTTTCAGGGCCAAGACACCTGTTGATAAATAAATGTGTGAAAATTGAAACTTTTATATATTTTTTTTAATCTTATTAACTGTTAAATTTTTTGAAAATTTTAAATTATTTAATTTTTAAATTTTATTTGATTTAAATGCTGATCAGCTTATTTAAAAGAATAAAAAATAATTTGTAAAAAGTCAAATCAAATTTCACTGTATCATTAGACAAAAATAATATACATACAAATTAAAAAATATTCAATTTTAATTTTGATTTTTTTTTAAATAAGAATAAATTCTCAAATTAATTACAGATTAAAATAAATTTACTTATTTATTTTTTGAATATTTGATATTAATGCTGATCAGTTTATTAAATAGAATAAAAAATAAATTTGTAAAAAAATCAAATAAAATTTCACTTTTATAGTAGACGAAAACAAGATACAAATTAAAAAATATTCAATTTTAATTTTGATTTTTTTTTGAATAAAAATAAATACTCAAATTAATTACAGATATAAATAAATTTTAAAAAAATTCCTTTTTTAAATATTTGACCTTAATGCTGATCAACTTATTAAATAGAATTAAAAATAAATTTGTGAAAAATTCAAATAAAATATCGCTTTGCTGTCAGACGAAAACAAAATATCTTAAGCGGTTACCACCGACTCTTCCCTTTTACTTTGATTAATTAAAAATAATTTAAAAACTAAATGCTTTAAATTAATTTACGTTTGTTTTTTCTTAGAAAAAAATTAATTTTTTATTTAACATTTTTCCTGACCAATGATCTACTTAAATAATTAAGTATAAAATATTTTTTATTCAAGATAATTCTCGAAAAGCCAAGTTTAATTTTAAGGCTTTATTAAGCTAAAATAAAAAAGTTCATATTTAAAATAATTGAACAATTAAAATTCTGTTAATTAAAACACATTTTTCTCTGCTTAATTTTGTTAAGGATTCTAAAAGTTAGATGGACGATTTAAAGTATATACAAGAATACAATATTTAGATATTATTTAAATTTAATTAAAAAAAAACCATTAAAAGAAAATGATTTTCAAACTATTAACTAATTTTAAATTAATAAAAATAAATTATCATTTTTTTAGATTAAACCTGAAAAAGTTCAGAAAAAAAAATTAAAAAATTAAAATTTTGTGAATTATAACACACTTGCTTCTTCTTATTTATTGTGAAAATCTTTAATAATAATATAAGTGGTTTTAAGTCCAACGTAATAAAGACTGTCTATATATAAAATTATTAAAAAAAAACTGATATTATTAATTATCAAATTATTAAATTATTTTTAATATTTAAAAGAAAAAAAAATTCTATTAAGTATAAAACCTGACTGGTGATTAACTTACATCAAACGCCTTTTCTAAATTACATGTAACACTTACGGCATTTCAGCTATAATTAAATGAAATGCTATCCGAAAAGTTTTTTCTTTATTAAATATAATTACGAAATGAGGAATCTTTGGTTAAGTAATGGAAGAAATATTTAACATTCCCACAATCCCAGTCATCTCTTTTTTCTGAGTATCATTAAAAAAAAAATTTTATTAGAAGTAGTTTTTTTGAAATGAATAATTTAAAATGCTTATTTTTAGTAAAAAAAAACACCTTTTTTATTCGAATAGAATTTCATGAAACTAAATGGCGAGTTTTGGTTATAATTGCTTTATAATTCTTTATCAAATTAAAATGCAACTCACTGCAGTATTAGGCAAAAATAAAAAATTTATTAAGCGTTTACCATTAACTCTTCCCTTTCCTTTTATTTATTTAAAATAATTAAGGAATTAAATGTTATTAATAAAATTAAGCTTTAATTTCACATAGATGAGAAGAAACCGTCGGTTTATTATGTGAATTTCTTTGATATTTAGACGGAAGATTGACTGATTAAATAACAAATTTAGATTAAAATGATAATTACACATACAGATTTACACAAGCTAAATTAAAAAATAACTACTAACAAAAATATTGAATAAGTCTTGTGATTTAAAAATTTCTGAATGAAATAAAAATACGAAATATCTAAACAATCTTAGTTGCTTTAAATAGGACAAAACAAAAAAAAGATTTTCCTTTTTTGCAAAGACTTTCCTCAATAGTTTAACCCAATTATTCTTATTAGATTCAAATACTGTTTTTTTTTTAAACAAAACTAGACTTAATCTAAAAAAATAAAGCAACCATTAAAATAATGTAAATAATGTAAATAAATAATTTTTTAGTGCATTTTAAATCATGTTTTAGTATGACATTTTTTCAACTTTAAAATCTCTTCCTTTCCATCAAACTTTGTCAAAAATATGCACACGATTGTTCTTATCTAGTTTTTAGATTAAAAAATGATTAATGTAATTATACTAGGAGTTTGCAGATGAAAAGAAATTAAAAGCAATATTGAAAAACGATCTTGGAATTTTTTCTGATATTAAAATATTCATTTTTCAAATAAGTCGATTGTAGCCTCAAATTATTGCTTTTAAGTTAATATTTAATTCAAGCAATTGTTTCTATTTGCTTTGATTATAGTTCTGTTATACCAAAAAGGAAGGAAAAAATAAAATCTAAGAGCCGCAAAAATTCAAATTCTTTTATGAAAAAAGCTATTTCTTCTATATTTTCTCACTCGGTTTCATGTAGAGAAAATTTTTAATTTAAATTTTATTTTTCATTTTCAATTCTTTAGACTCTAAAATTTAATATTCTTTCCAACAAAAACATACTTCAATTCAGAGCTATTAATACCGATTATTTTAAAACTTGATTACCATTGAAATCTTTTGAGTCTAACTCCTGACAAGTCTTTGTTTGCTAAAATTTTTATAGAAACAACCAGAGCTTTTTTTTTTTTTAGACTTTTAAACAATTGAAATTCAAACTGAAATGCAGTAAAGATTTTACTTCTTAAACTTTTTTTTTTTGGTACAGTTATTTTAATAATTTAATTTGAAACTTGCTAAAATATTTTATGTAATTTAAATTAGATCTAACTCTGAGACTGCAAAAATAATAGAATCGTTAACTTACTTTTTTTCTTAAAAAAATTCATATTTTTTTGTAAAAAAGGATATTATTTATTAATAGTTTTTTTTAAACTAAATTCTATTTTAATTAAATATTTTTGACTCATTATTTAATTATAATAGAATTTAGTTCCATCACATATAATGCATTCTGGCAATATTTTTATATAAATTACCAAAAGCAATAATGCTAGAACAGAATCTGTGGGACATTACTTAAACCAAAGGCAATCATAACACTTAACTATATGTCATTTTCTTAATTAAATTAATGGTTATTATTTTCTTAAAGATATATTTTCTTGTAAAATAAGAAAAGTTGTAATATTTCTTTATTGCAAAATTAAGCTTGAAATTTGAAAAATAATGAGGAATATGCCTTAGTGTTAAAGTTGCCTTCGGTTTTAAGTTATAATAAGGTAATGATTAGAAAGAGCAAAAAGCATTCTCATATGACCGAATGGTTTATCTTAAGTTTACAGTTACACAAAAATACTAAGCAGTATCTGTCCTTTAAAGTATTTTCAGGAAGATATAAATCAAAAATATGGGTGGGCTCAATTTTGGAAAACTCAGGATACCTAAACATAACTAACAACAGGACTTTATTACGGAACCTTCCAAAACGCAAAATAAATATGCCTTCATTTTTTTAGAAAAGTAAAACTTTAGAAAGTTACCACGCTTTGAAAGTAATTCATATTGGCTAGAGTTCCACATTTATATGCAAACAAACGTTTCCACAAATGATTTAATTCACCTACACCTCTTTCTGTTAGAAGTAATATTGAAATATTAAGATATAATTCTAAATAGTCTGATAGCAATCTTTTTAGTTTAAAAAAGAAAAGACAAAAGACATTAAACGAATTATTTTTCACAACAGCTTCTAAGCTTCTATTTTTCGAAAAGGGAAATGAAATTTTATTAAAATTAGCTACCAGTTTGTTAAAGATTCAGATAAATATAATGGACTTCTATATTATATTATTTCTCAATAAATGCAACTCTGAATGTCACAGCAACATTAGCCAAAAATTGTACTAGAAATAATTTGTAAATTAATTATTCGAAGCCATTTTAGTGAAACTATTTAACGCTTTAAATTTTATTTGGCATGTAGTTTACAAGCAGATGAGAAAAAATTATACTTTTAGATCAAGTATCTTAAATTAAGTTTAATGCACTTATTTAAAATTTTATTGTCTTTAAGTTTACTTTTAATTAAAAACAAATTGGTTATTATAAACATATTGATAATGATAATAGGCAACTTGAAGTTCATGATCATGATCAAATGATCAAAACGTAATTCATTATAGTATTAATAAAAATGATGAAATTAGCTTTTATTAATTTTTTTTTTTAAACTTAAAACATAAGATGTCTACTAAAAAACTTTTTTTTTTAAAAAAAACCACTTTTTGTTTTTTAAATGGTTTTTAATTGATTTTTTCAAAATCTTTTTTTTGAAATCTATAAAGACATATTTAAAATCCACATTAAGGAATTCAAATTGAGACTTCTCATATGACCTAGAACATATTTAAATATTAATTAAATATATTACGACAAAACAAAGTTAAATTTTGAATTGCAAAATTTCAAAATATTGATTAAGATTTCATTTTTACTTCAGACAAAATTCATATAATTTTCTATTTAATTAAAGATTAAACAATTTATGTTTAAAAAGTTTAGTCATTTATTATTAAAAAAATTATTAATAATACCTTTTTATTAAACTCAAAAACTAAAATTTTTATTTGAAATTTATATTTGATCATGAACTTCACTTTGTCATGATAATTTAGGTTTTATTTTTTCGCATTATAAAAAATTTAAAAGAAAAATTTTAACGGATTCGAAAATCTACTGAAATTTTTTTCTAATTATATTGTACAAACACTATTTTTAAGCATTCAAGATTTAAAAAAAAGCACTTCTTTTTATTAAAAAATCCTTAATTAAAGAGAATTATTATATTAGATTGGAATAAATGAAAAAAAAAATTAGTTACAGCAATGAAAAATTTATTTGAAAATATTTTTGGATAAAAAAAATAAAAAAAAATTTATGTTTTATTCCGGTAGTGTTTGCTTCTGAAATTTTCCTTTTTTCTCCTTAAAATTTCATAAAAGAATACAGATTTTTATTCTATCAATTTTATCATTCTAAAATTTTTAACTTAACATAGAGTAATTTTATCAATCAATAATGGTCATTCATTATAAAATATTCTCAAAAGCTAAATTAAATCTATAAACTTTATGATACAAAAATTTCAATAAAGCAATAGATCTTCGATTTTTGTTCCGAATGTTTTTTATTTTAGAATGGATGGTTTAAGTTTTCAAATAAGACATATTGTAAATTCAAGCTTTTTTAAGGATTTTTCCTTTTTTTATAAATATCTATATTGTTATATTTTTATTATCAATCGGAAGACAAAAGAATACAGCATTTTGAAATCGGAAATATGATGGTTTACATAAATAAAAAAAAGATAAATACACAAAAATCATTTATTAAGTCTCTATTAAACTAAAGGATATAGAGCTTCGGAAGCTATACCACAATTATTATTTTTATTTCGGGCCATGAGAATGTAACCTTAAATAAAAGAATTAAAAAAAAAATTTAAAACTTAAAATAAAAGATTTCCAACCATTTTCACCCCATGTTTCACCCCAACTGTTTTTAACTATGTAATAGTCTAGTCCATTACCTTGACTTCCGTATCCGACTACAGTAACTGCATGATTCAAAAAAATTGGACTACAACGAGATTCATAATAGATTCCACTTGAGTAAAATTGAAAAGATAATGGACTAGCATCAATAGCAACTGATATTGGACCTATATCTTCTATGGCTTTAATTAAAGCGTTTTCATCTCCTGGATTAACGTATCTTAACGATTTGACATTTGCACCTATACCTTCAGATTGAAATCTACATGCTGCGTCCTTGATAATAACTAAAATGAATTTTAATGTTATTAATTTGTTTAATTTTACTTTTCCTTCGTAAGGGTAAACTTGACTGGTATCTATTCCGCCATTATTAATTATATATTTGAAAGCGCTATCCATAAATCCTCCATTACAGCCATCATTCTTGTCATTTTTTGAACAATCAATCAAATTTTGTTCAGAAAGATCAACTAATTTTCCATTCTTTTTGAATATTTGGCCTTCCAAAGCGGCTATTGCCGAAAATGCCCAACAAGATCTTATTCATTTAAAATTCATTCAAACTAAACTATACAATTTTGAATAGATTACCCGCATAATCCTTGATCTTTAATTCCTGTAACATATCCCTTGTTTCTCCAATCAACAGAATTATTTCGTGGACTATTTTTTATCATTCTATTCATGGTCATTCCTGATAATATATCTTTACTGAAAGATTCGATATCAAGCTCTTCTTTCTTTTTTAGGCCAAGCATTTTTTTGAATTCAGTATGAGTCATATCACCATATTTGTTCATGGACATAAAATAAGTATGCTTTCCCAGAATAGCTTCCCGATTGTGTCTGTTAATCAATTTTAAGTTTGACTCCCATATTGTTCGTCTTTAGAAAAAATTAGCCTTATTTTGTCCTTCAATAAAAAGTAAAACCTTCTAGACTCCTCTCTCTGTGACGCTAAAAATGATCTATTGTATTGAATTTTGAAAATATTCCACTGATTTTCCAATGAATTAAGCAATGATTTTGAGCTGATTTGTGATTTGACAAAGTATATTTCTGAGCCGAAAATAACAATCAAAATTATTGTTTTCAAATTCATAATAAAATCATTATATTAATATTTTTTTAAGGGAACCCAAGAAATTTATAGAATTTAATCAAGCTCTTAAAATTTATAAGGTTATCATGTATCTTGTGAATACTTGAATTTGTCCCTCTTTATTCATGTCTGGTCAAAATAATATTTTTCCTAAAAAAATATTCAAAATTTTAAAATTCGATTAACCTTTTTAAGATAACGTGACAATTTCAACAAAAAAAATGGTGTTTTTAAAGATCATTTTATTTTTTGTTTTAAATATTCTTTAAGAATCTATTAATAATTTTTTTAGAGAAACAAGACTTACTTGTAATAACTTTTACATGCATTAAAACTCCCGAATTATGGCAAATTGAAGTTTAAGATCAAGATCAAAAGATCAAAATATAAATTGTAATATTTTTTTTTAGAATAGAGAAAAAATAAATTTTTTCCAAAGCAATTACTTGACATGTCATGTCAAGTTTATTTTCATATTTAAAATTTTAAAATGTTCCTTTATATTTAACTTAAATAGGTTTAAATATTTTAATTGATTTTAATGAAAATTTACTTATAAAGACAAAAAAATTCACTGTTTTAAAATTTAAAATTTATTTAAGTGCGAAAATAAAATTATTTCAGTTTGAATGAATGGATATAAAAGTTATAAATTTGAATTTTTGAATTAACTTAACCTGAATTATTTAAATTATTGACTGTTTTTTGTCAAATAAATTAGAGATCAATCATTTTGATGTTTATTTGATAATGAACTATTATTAGACATAACATGTCTAGTAATGTTTAGTATTTATTTCTTAAAAATTATCAAAATCATTAGATTAATTAAGTTTTGAAATTTTAAATGATCGTTTTGATCTTAAAATTTGATCTGAAACTTCAATTTGCCCGAATTATTATATAAAGAATTAAAAGCTCGGTATTTTCTTAGAATGTAGTACAGGCCGTCATTATGCTGAAATAGCTTTTATGATGATTGGTGTTAAATTGTAAATAAATTAAAATTTAAACGAAAAGTAGATGAAGATTCAATTTTTATAGTATAAAAATAACAATATTGCTGCTCATCCAGCAATCAGTGCTTGCTTTAAAGCTGTTAACATTGGGGGCCTCAACTAATTGATTTGGCAGCGAGTTCCATATGCTAGCGGTTCTGTAGAAAAAAAAGATATCTCTATGTTGGAGCCTCGAAATTTTTTTGTGACATTTGAAGCAGTGACCTCTTCCTTGGTTTTTTGTGACATTAGAGTTGTTGCTTTTTTGAATCAATTCAATTCCATGCATGAACTTGTATAATTGAATTAGATCACCTCTTTTTTTTCTTTTAAATATTTTTCCTATTTTAATATCAACCGAAAATATTTGAGGAAAAAAAACGATTCTAAAATTGACACTGTGGTCCTTTAGTTGAAAAAATTTAATACAAAGCAATTAAATTTTTTCAAAAAAGTAAATTTCTTTTAAAAATTGAATAATCCTAGAATAAATGAATTTATTTTTTGGAATTTTTATTTTTTGTTTTTAAATTCAAAATTTTTTTAACTTTAATTTTTGGATTTAATTGAATACATGATTTAAAAAAAAAAAAAAATTATATTTTTTCTCATAGTAATCCTCATTAAAAATTTAAAATTAATTTATTTTTTATTCACTTTAAGTAAAAATTTCAAGATTAAAGAAATTTGACAAAAAAAAGAGTCCAACAATAATATAAAGATTAAAAATCTATTTACAAAAATAATTTTTTTCAGCACAAAATCGAACATTAAATTAAATTCTCGATCTAAAAACTTTCCAACTGAACAGCTACACTGTTAATCAAAGTCTTTTTATGGAAACGGTTGGCGTTCCAATTGTACGGATCGTCTTCGTCTGTAATAGTGTCTTGAGTTTTGAATGCATAGGACCAACTTTGACCATCAATAGAGATAAAATGTGGAATTTGAAGTTCGATGGGCTTCAAAAAACGAATGCCTCTCGGACCACACATCACAATTGGATTTGTGAGCACTTCGCCCTTGCCATTAGTGATCGTTGATTTACAGTGACAGACTTTGAAATACAGATCAAAACTACATCCATTCGCAATTGCTCCTTCCGGCACATTCAAGCTCACACCAGTGTCCGCAGACTCCAAAATACCTCCATTTGTGTCGAACACCCCGTTTGCACTCGCTATTATCGAACAATTGCTGTTGGAATCCAAAAAGAGCTTTCTATAAACACCATTATCATTGTAATGGGCCGTGTATGTGTTGTGTGACGTTCTGGTTTTGTCATTCGTATATCTTAAAAAAAAATTTTTAAATAAAATTTTTTAAATAATTTCTTTTTTTTTAAATTAAAAAATTTTTTTTTTTAAAAATCAAAAAAAATTTTTTTAAAAATCCAAAAATTTTTTTTTTAAAAATCAAAAAATTTTTTTTTATTTAAAATTTATATTAAATTTCTACACATACAAATCAGAGAATTTTTGATTAGAACGACTATAGAAAAAAGAATTAGATGAGTTTATTTCGTTAGTGGGACAGTTAGTTTGGTAGATGTGAGGCATTTCAAAGGTTTCATATGAGGCCCGCTTTTTACTCGACTCATCACTGATGGTCGCCGAACTGCTCAAGCCAACTGCACTACTGCTGCTATTACTGCCCGAGCTCACTGTGCTGCTGCTGCTCGAACTGTCCGCCTTTTGCACAAGAATAGACTTCTTTTTAAAGTGAGCATTTTCGTTCTCGGTATCGTCCGAACTGCACGAACCATTGTTCAGCTTTTTTATTTCCTGTATTGGCTTGATCAAATTTTGAGAATACTTGGAGCCGTATTGATTGTCCATGTCGAATGATTGTCTGGACGAGTGTGACTCCCAGGTGTCCGATTGATAGCCTTGGCTGGACGAAATCAGCGAATTGTTCTCGAGGATTTTGTTTCTGGGCTTTTGTTGCTGAAAAGTGTTCGACTTGGCCATGGCCGATTTGGACTCTGGCTCGATGTCGTTGGCTGTGTGAGAGGACGCAGACGAAGCGCTTGACGAAGATGAACACGCGGCAGAGGATGACGAAAAATTGGACTGCGTAGCGATGTTCAACTCGGACTTGGATTTCAAATTTCGCTGAAGGACCAAATTGGTTGTGGACGTTGGCGGCAGGATGAATTTTGGCTTGGGCAAAATAGGCGGCGGTGGCCGGGACGGCGAGTCCTTTTGACCGCGTCTCAAAGTCATGCCATCACTACCGTTTACAACTTTCATGCAACTGTTAGTCTTGCACCTTTAACAAATTTTAAATTTAAAAAACATGCAAAAAAAATAAAATTTTTTTTT
>QEOQ01000663.1:563354-574523 GCA_010279815.1 Brachionus plicatilis | reverse complement strand
TTTAATTTTATTGTCCAGTTCTTGTTTGAACAGTTGATGTTTGGTCACATGATCCATTTCGCTTTTGGCAATGGGCTTGAGCAGCAGGTTGTTCTCTGAGTCAAAGTTGGTCAATTGTTGGTCGATGACATTTTTGCTGCTATTGGGCATTAGATTGGACTGTGAATTTTTGATTAACTTGTAGCCTGAGTCAGTGGTTGAAAGTCGCTTGAACTGATCAGAAAAGCTGTTCTCATTCAGCGAGGGTCTTGACTTGACCGGCGTGTTGTTCACACTTTTGGCGCCCGATCCATTCTCCACACTTTTCACAGTATTTGCCGAAATGGTAGCAAACTTTTTCCAATTTTCCTCCTGGTTGTCCAGCTGATAATTTTGGCCCGTGTTGGCATAGGTGACCTGGGCCTTGACAAACAAGTCCTGGCTCAAATTAGACTCGGACTTTACTCGGTTTATGGCCGCATCGTCTGCATGAAAGCTGCTGCATGGCTTGTTGAAATTGGTCGAATAAATGTGACTGAACGACTCGTTGTGCAAATTATTTGTCTGCTGATCTGTGTCACTGGCTGCCAAACTGCGCCGATTGAAGTTGTTCTCTTCGTACAGACTGTAGGTGGACGCGGCGCCCGATATTGTGGGCTGGGCAGTGGTGTAAATGGGAAACTCAAAATTGTCATCAAACACACACTTGCTCTGCTTTGGCTCTGCCTTGGCCACCGGCCTGACAACACTCTGTCCATTTGCTTCCACACATTCGCTTCTTGTCTCAGCTTTGAGCTCACTTTCTTGGCTTATCCAAATTGGCTGCGTCTGCTGGCTCTCGATGGCTTCCTTGAGCTTTTTGAACCACTGACTTGACTCCAGTTGAATTGTGGCCGTGAACAAGTGAGCATAGTAGGTTTCCAACTTGGCCGAGTTGTCGTACAAACGCTTGGAGCTTTTGGTCTTCAAATTTTTGGCGTACTTTTGCCTCAGCTCTTTGCAGTGGTTCCTCGACTGGGCCTTTAAATAGATGCAAATCGGATAGTACTGGGCGTAGTTGAGATGATCGACTGCATTCGGAGTGATGTCCAGCAAACAGTGTCGTCCCTTTTCTATGATGGTCTTTATACTGGCCAGTTTGATGACGCCTGATGACTGAGCGCTGTCCGACTCGGTCGAATAGCTCTCTGGTATTTCGAATTTGCTGGGAAATTCGCTTTTTAATTTTTCGCGTGCCACGTCTGCCAAAGGTCCAAATATGACAATGGGTCGCACAAAGCTCACCTCCTTGAGCACTACTTTTTCATAGGCTGTAAATTTATTGCTGTAAAAAGTGTTGGCCTTGGACACTTTGCACACAGACTGCTCGCTCTCCTGGCTGGATCTGGACGCGGATTTTGAGCGCTTGGACAAAGTGTTTCGGCCCGACAATTTCATTCTGATTGACATTCGGGCGCTGGCGCCAAGACTGAAGCTCGCCGCTGGCTCATTCGACTTTTCACTAGTCGAATAAAGCTGCTCAATTGTTGGCGCTGTCTGAACCAACTGTTCTGCATTTACTTTATTAGGCACAGTGCCCTTTGCTTCCTCGCCGGCCTCTCCGCTCTTGTCCAAGCGGCTGGCCACCCATTGTCCGATCACGCCGTTGTACAAAGTGTCGGTCACGTGCAAAATGTCATTTATTCTAAATGTCAAGTCAGTGGAGCTTTTGCTGGAACAATTGAAATGGGTGCGGATGTAGAAAGAGTCGGCGCCCAGAGGGTCGAACGCGTTTGGCTCATATTCCTCGGGCGAGTTGGCAACTATCATTTCGACCATGTTCTGAATGTTGAGTATGTGCTGGACGGCTTCCTCGCGAGTCAAACAAGTGTAGTCAACTCCATTTACTTTGATTATTTTGTCGCCAATCTTTAGGCCAGCTCTTTCGGCCGGACTGTTGTACTGGACATCGCAAATAAATATGCCCACTTTGTTTCCGCCTGCCAGACGAATGCCAATGCCGTTTTCTCGCGCAAAAACAACACTTCTGTACTGGAGCACAATGTTTTTGTTGGAAAAAAATTTGCATCCATGGTTTGGCTGCCGCTCATTGTCACCATTTATTTCAGGTCTGATTGAATCAACAGAATGGTTGGTGAGACTGGCGCCATCGCCACATTTAGCTCCTTGTCCACTCTCGTCTTCATCGTCCGAGCCATTGCGCTTTATCACCAAATTCAATTTGTTATCTTTGTATTTGGACAAAATTTTGTTGGCATCTAACAGAGATATCTGATCTGTGTTCAGATCGTTCAGTTTGAGCAGGATGTCGCCTTTTTTTAAATTGGTCTCTTGGGCAGCTAGACTATGCGGCATTATGTCTTTAATGTAAAACTTGCATCCAAGTACAATGCCAAATAGTTCTTTTTTTTCCTTTCTGTTCAATTGGACCTTGATTGGCTTCATTGATGACAGAGACTGCGTTGAATTCATCATGATGGACATTAAATTTTGGTTCGAGTTGTCCGTAGTGGATGTGGAATTGGACGATGCAGAGTGAAGATTAGTCTGGTAATTGTTCTGGTAGTTGGACATCACAGTGGCTGCTGTTTGCTGAATGGCAATGTTGTGACGCTTCATCTCGCATCCATTCTGAATGTAGTCAGACTCGTTTTGTTGCTTTATCTTTCTCTTGATCACCAAATGGATGAAGTCTTTGGCTTCCTTTAGCAGTCTGATCACAAATCCATGCTCTACATTCTCTACATTCACTCCGTTGACGCTCAGCAAAATGTCATCCACTCTAAAATTATTCAATTAAATTAAATAAAAATAAATAAACATTTTAATATCTAGATTTTATTACAATAATTTGTTTTCAGCTGGACCGCCAGGCACGATATCTGACACATAAATTGAAGAGTCTTGGTTGGTGTTTGTCAAACCGCCACTAATAGCGATTCCGTAGCCAAAATTTTGGCTCTAAAATAAACAAAAAAGGGTTGAAATTTTTTTTTTATTTTAAAAAATTTGTTTATTTACCTTGATTAAGGTGATGTTGTGCTGCTCCCATAGAAAGTATGGGTTATGCTTGGTCTTGATATGCTGCTGATTTAACATTTGCTGGTCAAGTTTCTGCATGGTAAAAATTTGATGGTAAAAAGAGAGTTTAATTTGAATTGAAAAAAATGAATACCATTTTTGTTTTTTTTCTTTATTTTGTCAGTAATATTCCATTAAATATATAAAAAAATATCTAAATGTCAAATGTAATTTTATATTCGAATGTGAGATAATTAAATATGGAGAGTTGACAAATTATAGTGTTAAGAGGTATGCAGAAAAAAAAACATAAAAACATTTAACATGTTTGTATAAAATGACAAATATACAATTTTTTAATAGTTTATTATTTATGTTTTAAATCTGCATTCACCTTTCGAACCTGGCCAATCTCTCATGAAGAGAAAATATTTTCAGGTAATAAAAAAAAATAGCCGTTAAAATGTGATCATGTAAAAAAGTAATTAGGAAAAAAATTTGCTCGAACTAGGTTGAAAACAAAATGATGAAAAAGAATTTATTTAAAATTTAACCTTAACGAATTTTATCTATGAAAGAAACAAATAGCTCAAAGTTAATTTTCTAAATCAACATTTGAAATTCAATGACCGATAAATATTTTATTGCCATGATAATTATTTATGGACACAGTCTGCACAGAACAATTGAAGTTGACAACTACTTTGTCGAATATGAAAGAATTTAAAAGCCAAGACCGATTCTGAACTTGAATCTGTGGACCGTGTCCAACTTTTAATTTCTTAAATTTAAATAAAAAAAATATCCGAACAGCTTTTTAATTAATTTACACAAAAATAAAAGATAAAACACCTTTAAATTGCTAACAACAGATCGCTTTTTCTATGCACGAATTAAACTAAAGTGATATATACTTTTATCACTTTAAATTTTATCTTAAGATCGCAGCGGCTAAGCAAAATTCAATTTTCCAATAAGTGCCCATTTTTGAAATAGTGTAAATTTTATCTCTTTTTTTAATAAAAAAAAAAAAAATGCTTAAATTTGAGTTGACAAAATGTAAGAATGAATATTTAATTATTGAAAAATAGGAAATAGTACTTTAAATTGAAGAGTGCATAAAAACTTGATCATTTATTTGAAATAAGATAAATGAGCCTTCAAAAAAGCTCAACTTCCTAATCAAATTAAGCTTATTTAGAAACACTTGAAATAAAAAGATAAAAAAGTATTTTGTTCTAAAAACATGAAATCTTTTCTTTCCTTGTTTCTATTTTAATTAATTTTTTATCTCTCTAAAATGATTAATTCGACCATTTGTTTTTTGATTTTTTTTGATTTTGAAATTTAATTATTTTCGAAAAAGAAAAAAGAAAAGAAAAGAAAAAAAAATCTTGAATTTGCTCTATTACTTTTTTTCTAGTTCATGAAAATTGATTGTAAATTCCATTTTGCTGAAGCTATAAAGAGAGGACACGAATTGTACGAGACTAATTAGGTGTATGAGATGTATTGAATTTCAATGTCAAAATTACCGGTTTTGATTTTATTGAAAAAAAAAATTTTTTTTCGCTCCGTGATTTCAGAACAAATACTTAATCCCTGACAGCGAGCACGAAATGTTAAGAGTATCAAATAAAAATCCAGAAGCCCTCATAATTCACAGGGAAACAAAACCTCCAATTTAATCTAGACAAAAATAGTCCTCTTTTTTTTGAAAAAAAATCTCCTTTATTCTAATGAAAAAAAAAAGAATAAACCTTTAAATGAACAAATAAATCCTCTAGGTTATAACGTAAAATAACAATAACAAGCTAAAACCATTCAAGATACTCTGTAACATATTACTCGAGTTTCAATCTAATTTCAAGTGTCCTAAATACTTTTTAATTTTCTTAATCCCAAAATGGAATTGTTATTGAAAACCTTAGCAAAATTTTCTTAAGATTAATTGCTTTTTGTTTCAATTAAAATTTTTGCCAAAGATGATAAATTCTTGTTTTTACAAGTGATCCGTATTTCCAATTCTCGGATCACTTGGCCAAAAAATAAAACCTTCTCAACAGGTCTCGAAAACATTCGAATCTTGCATAACAAGCCACATCTCTGGAAAAAACAAACAATTAAGTTTTAAAAAAAATATTCTATAGACAATTTTTTGCTAGCCAACTTGACAAGACTATTTTGAGTTGAGTGAAAAATTTTCGAATAAAAATTTTTGTTGATTGAAGGCGACTGTCTTCCGGCAACACCTTAATACGACCAAAAAATAAAAAACATTTAAGGGTGTTTTAATAAAAAAATAAAACAATGTCTAGATTCTATTGTTTGATTTAAAATTTGCTTTTTAATCGATAAAATCAATATAACCTAGTTTCGGTCTAGAAATGTTGAAATTTTCAATTATTTTAAAATTAATTAAAAAATCAAGTTTGCCATTCTTAATCAAGCGCTGGGCTCGATGCTTGCCTTGATTGTGAAAGACCGATCAATTTGTCATGCTCGAAAATATTTCTTATCTAGCTTGGCAATCGCCATTCGATTCCAAATCGAATATTTGCCCAGATAGAATTTTTAAAACTATTCCCCCCTATACCAACTCGCAATGAACAATCCACATTTAATCCATAGTTTATAAAAAAAAAATTTAATCTGTCTTTTCTTAACAATAAACATAAGAGATTTTAAAAGGATTTAAAATATTTCCTCGAAAAAACAAACACGGTTTAGGCCGGGCTAGACCGGCAAAAACAAAGAGTAAGGATTACTTCAAAACGACAAAATGGCGAGAGATATTTGCCATAGATTAAATTTGAGAAAATTTTTTTTTACTTTAATTTCTAATCTTTTATCTCAAAGAAGTGCAGAAAAAATTTGCTTAATGTCAAAGGAAATTATCTAACCATTTGTATCTCACTCACATTAAGCTATTTAAGAGGAACAATTTTTATATTCAAATAAATTAAACTTAAGGATAAAGCATTTTAGGTTTAGCTGAACAAATAGTGTAATTCAATATTAATCTTTTTGGGCGAGCTATGGCAAAAAAAAAATTTTTTATTTAGTGAAATTTTTGACAAGCAAATAATTGCCAAAAGAGGAAAAGTTTGCTTGATGGGAATCGAATAAAATTAAATGAGTGCGGATTAGAGGGATTATCTAAATTAAATGTGTTGAAAAATATTTTGTTACTTTAAAAACATGACCATAGCTCTGAGTCTTAAAAATTTGTCAATATTAGAATTTATTTGACATGGATTCTATTTCTACATTGAATCATGCAAACATGTGAAAATCGATATCTCGCCCTCGATCAATCTATCTACAAATCTGTGAGCTGCAATACCTTGCCGTGAACACATAAATATGAGAACTTTTTTTTTTTTATTTATCTTAAATCAATTCACTAAATACACTTTAAAAACATATTTTAAATTTAGCTAGCTAATTACACATTACACATCCGCAAATGAGTGGAGGAATCGAATTTCAAGTGTTTAAAATGCTTTTTAAAATAAATCGATCATTAAAAAACACATTTTTGATCAAATTATTTGTTCAACACCTTCTATCTCTCCCATGACAAAAAACCTTTTTTTTTGTATTCTAAAACTCATTTTTGCTAACAATGAGAAAAAATTTTAAATAATTAAATAAAAATTGCCTTGCCCTTTGAATTAAAATATTTTTTTTCTAATTTTTAAATAAAATAAAAAGAGGAAAAGTCTTAATCTAAGGAATGTTTATTAGAATACTTTCGAGTAAAAAAAACCAAGACTGGTTTGTTGTCTTGAATTAAAAAAATATCCATAAACTTTAAAACCGTAAATAATCTTTAAAAAAATGTAAAAAAAAATCCCATATAAAAAACAAGGCAATTAACATGGTTAATGGGCTCTAATGGATTTCAAAAAAATCAAATATTTAAAATCTTTTGAGATTATTTACTTAAGAACGGTTACCGGACGCGGGACACTTTAGAGCCAAATAGTCGAGTCACTTTCTTCATAAAGCTTAAGTAAGCACAAATATTTGAGAACATTTAAATTAGAAAAAAAATGGCTGAGTGAACTCGACGATTTAAATAATTAAACTCAAATATTCTCATTTATTTTAAATTTTTTGAAAGATTGATTAGCCCTATTCTTTGATATAAATCATCATCCTAAAATTATATTTGATTGTCCATGCGCTATTTTTGACAATCTCCTATGAACATTTATTTATAAATCATTAGCAAAAAATTAAGACACGGAATAATCATTTTATTCGTCAACGTAAACATTTTGACAATTGCATTCATCCATTACTTACCTTTTAATTTTATAAGATTATCTCTGTTGTGTTCACCCAAATTACAAAATACCTTCAGGCTAAATTTGTGAAGGCAATTACATTTAAATTTTCAAAATGTATTCTTTTAACTCTTACTGTCATTATTTAGAAAATTTTTAAACTCTTAAATAAATATGGAGCGGTTCGTTTGCCAAGCTTAACTTTAACTTAAAGTAAGAGAAATGACAAATTGTTTTTATTTGAGATTAAAAAAAGTCGATCAAACAAAAATTAATTTCTCATCGACGTTAAAACAATTCTAGTCATTTTTATTTGACTTTTTAATATCATAAATAAATAATTTGAATAGTCAAAGCTTTGAAAAAGACCGCTTGATTTTGTTGATACAAAATATCTAAATAATAAAGATCAAAATTTTTTAAAAGATGGATTTCTTGACCTAGAACGCGTTTTTAATTGAAATCAGTGTCTTTTGAAATTAAAATGAAAAATTTATTTTAAAAAACAAGTGGTCTAAGTAATTCACAATAAAAATTTTAATTGCTTTTTTGATTTTGCTTAAAAGAATTATCATGATCTCGTTAAAGAATAGTCTATTGACTTAAATATTGAAAAATATCCAATGTTTCAAATATTTACTTTTACTTAATCTCATAGACTTAAAAAATTAAAATACCTGACAATCGGGATAATTATTGTTTATCCGATAAATCGTACTTATCTCGACTGTCAAAATGTAGACCCGGAAATAAAAGTATGATTTAGTTTGCGGTTCGAAATATTCAAGTTTACTATTTATTAGATTGTTTTCAGCATTTAATTTCCTTTAATATTTTATAAATCACTTCCACCTTTTTTGGTTGCAAGTTAACTTCGAAATTAAAAAAAAAAATCTTGCTTTTAATTTAATTGTTTTAGTAATAGCATAGACTCCACGAAAAAATAAATCAATCAAAATTTGAAAATTTATTTTATTTACTAAAAAAAGAGTTAAGTTTTCGAAGCTACTGATAATTGAATAAAGTAAAATTTAGCCAAGAAAATAAATCCTTTACCATATTCGTTCATTTTCGATTATTTATTGATGAAATTATTTAATTAATTTACTTTTTGGGCTCACTTGAAGGTTTAGCCTGAAAAATACAATTAAATTGGCCAACTAATTTTTAATAGACAATTTGGTAAAGTTATTTTTCTGAAAATTTACAACACAATCAAACTAAAATTTTGAATCCTTAAAAAATGAAACTTTCTCTTTATAAAAAAAATATTTATTATTAAATAATTTTGTATCACCGGATTGTTTAAGCAAGAAAAACCCTTCAAAATGATTCTTGTCACGCACTCATAATATCATAATATACAATATTGGTAATTAATTTAATACAATATTCTTTTTGATTAGAGTAAAAATAAATCTTTCTTTTTTAAAACTTTAAATCTTTAAAGTCTCTTGAACTAGTTCGTGGTTGCATAAGAGAATATAATTGATGCAAATCTCTTTTTAAATGAGTAAAATTTTCTAGTTTATATTTAGTCCGTGATACGCCATAAAATTCTAAAATGCCAAGTGACAGTAGTAAAGCTCCGATCCATAGGTAATTGAGCTCATAAATTAAATTTATGCAACCAAAACGTTCATCACATAAGTGGTCTAAGCAAGGCTTTTGCTTTTACCACAAGAAAAAAGAATTAAAAAAAATATTTTAATTAAATTTTTTTTTCTTTTTTTTTTTACTTTTCATTCAGCGAGCATTCAAATTACCCAGTCCGGCTAAGAAAAGAATATCTCCAATGTTTTAAATCGCAAATCAAATAGGCCAAAGAAAATTAATTTTGCGTCAAAAGACGCTTCTTACAAATTCAACACGACGCTCGTGCTCATTTTTATACTCTTGGCCATTGTTATTTTTTAAATCAATTTTTTGAAACAATAAAAAATTAATGAGGAAATGCACTTTGAGTTTTCTTTTCAATTGTTCTTTTGTGTCCAACTTTCACTATTTTCGCTCTTTCTATGATTACTATTAAGTCTAAGTTTTTTTTTCAAAAAAAAAATCAAAACCGGTTATTTGGTTTTTCAAATTTTTCTATTTACCAAGTTGCTATTTAACTTTCAGGTCTGGAATTTGATTTCAGGCTGATAAATGCATCGAAAACATATTCGAATAGACACTTCCTTTTCCTTGTATTGATTAAAATCTAGACTTAATTCGAATTCTTAGGGATTCAGTTCTGTATTTTGAAAAGACTGAATAAATTGTGTGCACCCGATTTGACAAGAATTCAATTAAACTAAATTATTTTAATTCCTACTGGGAGAGGGACAGGGCAAACAATTGATAGACACCGAAATGAGTAAAAATTCATCATAAAAACCCAAATAAAAAAATAAAATTAAAAATTTCCGATTCAGGTAATTAATTAGTCATGAAATATTTAACTAGATTAATAATTGATGCAAGAGTATTTGAACATTGTTAGATAAATGATTTGGATTAAATTGCTAATAAAAAAAATTAGTAGACTAATTTGGACCAAAATATTTTGTTATTTATTTTAATAGTGATGATAATTAAATCTAATTGACGATTATAAAATCTCAAAATCAAAATGTCTTGTCGTTATTAATAAAATTTATCTTCGAAATCGTACAAAGATATATTTATATTTTTGAATCTATCATAATTAATATCCATTTGATTTTAACTTTTTGACATTGTGATTATTGTGATAAGTAAAAAATAATCTTGAAGTATTCATTTTAAATTTAATCCAAATGTGTCAGCTGATTTCTTTTAATTTAAAAAAAATTAAAATTTAATTTCATTAAATAATTTTGATTGCATGGGAAATCTTCTATCATACATGCTAAGAAATTCATAAAAGATGAAAATTAAAATTGATTCTTTAATTATTTCCTTGTATAAATAGATCATAAAAAATTTAGTAGAATTGTTTTTATTCAGAAAAATTAAAATAGAAATTAATTTAATACAAAAGTTTAATTCTTTGAAAAAATAATTTGAATAAATTTTAATGAAAAATTTTACTAATCTAAAAAAGAAAATTCTACTAAAATAATTTATTTTGAATTTTTATCAAGATAAATATTGCGTTTTGAAAATTTCATTAAGCAACACCTTTTGTCATTTTTATCGAACAATTTTCTAAAAAAGGCTATAAAGTAAAATCACATGGTGTGATATAAAGACATAAAAAATTGGATTTTCGAAGAGCTAAAATAGATACTTCAAAGAGTCTAATGAAAAGATCGGTAAGACAGACCCAAGAGTAAAAGTCAAAATTATTATATTATGATGAAAAAAAATTTTAAATATTAATATTTTTGTCATAGAACGCCAAAAATTCTTAAGTAATAGCCTTTGTTATTTCAAATTACGTTGTTTTTTAAAAATTAGCATCATTTTTTTCGAATTCAAATATTTTATCTTGTGCATTGATATTAATTTAAAGTCAAATGAAAAAATCATTTAAAAAATAAGATAAAATCCTGTCTCAAATATTTTTTCCGGTGAATTTAGATTAGCCTTAATGGTCAATCTATTCATCAATCTAAAATTTTGATTGTTAAAAAAAGTGGGCCTTCATATTTAGGATTTAATTGAGAAAAGTAAATTTTGAATAGTTATGGCTTCGAAAAATTTCTAAGGCAATACAGTCTATCCGATTTTGAGCAAAATTTCTAAGGACTAAATAATTTGTTTTTAAATATTTGGTCTGGTTGACAAATTAATTGGAAACACATGAGCTAAATGATTGTCTTGATTAAAATAGCCTAAGGTCATTTAATCAAATAGCCATTTAAATTTAGCCCACAGACACTGATCAAACAGATAAAACAAAAAAATT
>QEOQ01000663.1:520058-557626 GCA_010279815.1 Brachionus plicatilis | reverse complement strand
TTTTTTTTTTTTTTTTCTGTCAAAATTTAAATATTACCTGGACAAGACAATAGTTCTCAGGATCTTCATTGGTGAGGCCATACTTTTCGAGTGTTTCCTTTACAGCAAAAGCAGCAGTGTCTTGATTAGACATTAGCAGTGTTTTGTAAGGTATATCGGGTTTGAGGGTTTCGCCATAGACTTTGAGTGTACCTCCACCATCTTTATTTTTGATCTGTTTTAGTTTGTTTTCCAGTTTTTGTTGTCGTCGTCGCGCCATCACAATTTCCGGGTTAGAAATCGACCGAGTAAAATTACTATCAGGTACTTCTTTGTACAAATGTTCAGCCACATTCACTTTGCTGTTCTCCTTTTGAGCTTCTTTTTGCTTTTGGAGTTTTTTCTTGTCTCGCTTGGACATTCGCTTTTTTTCTCGGATCAAAGTGTCTCCATTGGAATCAAATTGGACAGTTTTGCAATTTTCATTTTTGAGCAAAAATCTGCCCTCGCGACCATCCTTGCCCCATTCCAGCTGAATCCACAGTGGCCGCTCATTCGACTCCATCTTTCTCTCCTGTGAGTCCACGTGCACTTCGTAAATGGCGTAGTCTTTTGGCGACGACAGTGATTTCATGTCGGGCCTGAATTTTTCTATCAACACCTCAATGACATCTTCGGTGGTGGCCGTGCTGTCCACTCTAATGCACTTGGTGGACACCTTTTCCCCAGCGTCCTGAAAATAGAATCTCATGACGCCGTGGAAATCAAGTCTCTCGTTTGGCTGACTCAAGGCGAACAACTCGTATCGGCTGCTGTTCCACTCGTTTATCAAACGAGCCAACTCGCGTTTGTCCATGCTCATAACACTCATTTTGGTATTTACAATGATCAGTTTTTGTCCTTATTTTGCCTACGTCTTTTTTGTTGGTCTAACAATTAATTAAACTCATTCTAGAGTTATTATCTGTTAAATTAAAATTAAACAACAATCATAAAAATTGTTGAATCTTTTGGTTGATGCAAAATTTTTTTCAAAGTTTAAAGCCAACAAATCTTCAACTTTTAGATCTTGCATAAAACATAATCACAAGTCATACGGATAGAGAAAAATTCAAAATTGCTAGAAATTTTTTGCTAATTAATTTCCTTGATTTAAGCTCAATTAATCCTTCGGCCAAGTCTCCCTCTCTTTTTTTTTATTTTCAAGATTTTAACATTTAAAGTAAAAAAAAATATTTAAAAAATTTTATTGATAACAAAAATTTGGTGATAAGACCTGTGCTGAAAGATAAGACAAGTCGACTAGCTTAAATGTCTTTTAAATTTTTTAAATAAAAAGTTAAAAAAAAAAAAATATCGCTGAATTCGTTCAATTTTTAATTCATGCACTTGTAGGCAATTTATTTAATTTCAGACGCACACAGCGTAGGATTTTAAAGTTTTCATAAAACTGGGTCGTCACTAATCCTAGTATTAATAATTCATTTTTTTCATTCTCCTATTAAATACACCTTCCATTATTTATGGGCACAAGTACCGATCGGACACGTTTGTTTGTCTAAGAGTTAAACTCTGGGCCGGTTTTTTGGCCAATTCTAAGCTTAATAATAAATCAACAAACTAAACAAAACTATAAACTGGATTCCGAAAAAAAGAAAAATATTTTTCATTGAAAAATATTGAAATTTTTGCTTTTAATTTTTTTTTTTGTGGGGGGGGGTATAGTTTAGACCAAAATAAACTTTGTTTTATCTACACTCTTTATCTTTAATTTTGATTAAAAGTGATAAAGCTGACTGAACAGAAAAGGAAAGAAATTAGTTAAGAAAAAAATCTTTGAAGATAATTTGAGTTGATTTACTGGGCCAGATAATACGACCAAATGGAATAAATCATCCCAAGTCCAACTTCTCTACGAACATAATTTAGTTTTATCCTGTATTTGAGACTCCTTGATCTAAGAACCTACTAGTCATAATTCTATTATTAGATAACAATATTTACTGAATGTGGTCCAGGGATGTTTGCCAAAAGACGTCACAGTAAAAGATTTTAAAACAGTTTAAATTTTGTCACTAAGACGCAAAATCTAACAATTTATTCAAAATGACTACTACTAAAAATTGTGAATGGATTTTAAATGACAAATTGTTTGCAAAATAGAGGACATTGTTGTCACACAGGTATTTTCGTAATAAAAATGTGTAAATATTTTTCTATTGAAATAAAAGTGACAGTATTTCCCGTGAAAATAACAAATCAAAATAATAAAATTTTCATAAATTAAAATTTTCTAATGGACACTGAACTGATGAACTCTTAGTAAAACAAAAGTTTACCTTTATTTTACCTTTCGAATAAAAATTGTGTTCAAATTAAAATTTTATGCATTGCTACGTGTCCTTATTTGTAATAAATCCATAGTTTATTATTTATTTAAACATGCATATTTTTCGAAATTTGGCCTTTTGAAATTCTACCTACTAATTACGGCTATAAACTTTTTGCTTATTTATTTTGACTACATGAACGATTGACGAGTTAAACTTAACATTTTAATTTATGGCAATCTTATTTGAGTAAAAGATAAACATTTATAAAACTAGACTTGACCAAAACTGGCTTGTCCTAAAAATTCAAACCAAAATAAGAGACTTGAAAAAATATCAAATTTTGGATATATGTAATTTAAAAATGAAATAAAAATACAAATTTTGTCAAATTCTAAATAATCATTTAAATTTTTTATCCAGCTATTATCTAATTTCTTTTGTTTTCTCTTTTTCATGAGAAGGTTTATTTGTTTTGTTTTTTTCAAGAAATATTTTTCGACTCCAAACAGTCTTGTTTTTTGTTTGATTTATCTAACAGGATTACAAGAAAATTTGGTCTGGAGAAATCATTTAAATTTTTGTTGAAACCAAAACATGAAAACTAATGCTTCTAGTTCGGATAATATTAATATTTAAAGTTTATTTTCCTAACTAAATTGATAATTTTATAAAATTTTATGGAAAATATTCAAGCTAAATTAACAAACTTAATTTTTGAGAAAAGAACGATAAAAGGCCTTATCTGTCAATATTTACTCAAAACCAAATAAAAATAAAAATATTTATTCTTTTTTTAGCAATTATTTACATTGTATGTATTAACTAATATTTTTTTTATATTTTTCATTAATGCTAATCCTAAATTATTTGATTGCTTTATTTAAAAAAATCAATCAAATGTTTTTTCCAAGATATTTAACATAAAAATGATTTTAAAAATCTTTCGAAATATTTATCTTCAAAATTTTACAATAAAAGAAATAATTACTTTTTTAAAATTTTATTATTTAGAAAAAAAATCAAATTAATTTCATCCATAGAATCTTAAAATTAAAAGCGTGATTTACAACTTTAAATTTTAAAAATACTTTGATAAATTAAATTTTTCTCAGATTTAAAGCCAAGGACAAATAATACATTGTTCATCTCAACAAATTTAGTCTTAATTGAAAGAATATATTTTTCTCCAAATAGCATCTGAATTTTTCTCGCTGAATAGAATTATAAATTTATTTTAAAGGAAAATCTGAGCAATGAATAGAAAAATTAAATATTAAGAATTTTTTTAAAACATAAATTGTTCGAAATTAAATGCTTCATCTTTTTTTTAGAATAAAAAACTTTGGTCAAATACTCATTCTCTCGCTCAATTAAATCTTAAGAACCAAATAAAGCGAATTTTGCTTCTAACAAAAAAAATTTAACAATTAGATAAAATCAATATTTAACTAAATATACATATAATTATTTGAATATTTAAATACGGTTTATTAGGTATACGAAAATTTATTGAATAATTGTTTTGAATAGTTTTTTGCGATACTGCCCAAAGATTAATATAACAGAAGAATTTTCAGAGTAATTACGAATATTGCTCAAGGTGTGGCCTATAATTTTAGTTGATTGAAAGGCCTGAAAAGTTTATTTACCGATCGAATATAAAATAATTAGTTTTAGTCATAGAATTAAAAAAAAATAGTTTACTATTTAAAATAATCAAAACATCTATTCCCGACTAGACTTTAGCATTTTTTTTAAATTTAGAAGAAAAATAGTTTGGTTCTCATTAAAAAAAGAGTAAATGATCTAGATTTAAATTCATTTAGCTTTACTCGAAAGCAACGCTGATTTTATTTGAACACAAATCGGTAAATAATCAATTTGAGACTGATTGAATTTTTTATCAAATTTATCACTTGGAACAAACGCAAAATTGCTCATAAAATAAATAAAATTGGAAAGGAAATTAATAAATTTTAATGAAATTAATACTCAGTTTTTTTTTAATCAATTCTTTTAGCAATTTTCTTTTTTTTAAAAAGGTTACAGTTAATTTTTCATTATATTTAGACTGTTTTATTAAATATTAAAAAGTATGACTGCAAGAAAAAATACAATTTTTTTCTTATTAATCAGCTTTTTAAAAGGTTAAAAATACAACTAAAAAAGAACTAGTGCTTTTTTACTGATTTCGAAATAAAATTGCAATTAACTATTTATAAAGTATCTGATACGAATTAATGATTTATTGATTTTGTAATTACTACAATCCAATTAATTTTTCATATTAATTAAACTATCATCATTATAATTTTATTTTATAATAAATTTATCATAAACATATAATTAATATTTATTTATATTATTAGTATTAATTTAGGCCATTCATTCGGGACTTTTTAAATTTAGAAAGTCCTTTAAATTTCAAATTGTTTTTTGTTC
Organism: Brachionus plicatilis; assembly: GCA_010279815.1. Lineage (NCBI taxonomy): Eukaryota > Metazoa > Rotifera > Eurotatoria > Ploima > Brachionidae > Brachionus > Brachionus plicatilis. The sequence goes on along the minus strand of QEOQ01000663.1, from coordinate 552,872 downwards.
TTATTTTAGATTAAAAAGTGACGTTCGTTTATGATTCATAAAGAGGATTTTTTGTAAAATTAATAGATTAAATTTTTTGAACAAAGAAACAATTGAAAAGCATAGAATTTAAAACTGTCAAATTGTTTTTCTAATAAATACTCTTAAGTGAAATTTAATAGTTAAATATGAATATAATATAATACAATAAAGAATATTTTTTTTTCAATTTTTTTTTGATATTAAATAAAAATTGTACTAAACAAAAATTTAATCTTTAAGATTTTGATTCACTTATGATAGCCTGAGAAGGAATTTTTGAATGTATACAAATATTTTTAAATCCTTTTAATCAAATCACATGCAGAAGAACCTAAGAGATGCATTTGCCTTTCGAATTTTTGTTAAGATCGTGAATTGATTAAATATTGCTAAATGATCTAAAACACTTTCCAGTCTTGATTGCATCGATAGAACGGTGGAATGGTATTAAATACGAGCTTAGTTGAATTACAGTCGATTGAAATCGAATATCATTTGGTGATTAGGTTAGTTAAGTGTAGCAAAATAATTCTAATTCATTCCAATCAATAATCTTTTTTCTTTGAAGTATATCTACATTTCAAATAAGATTATAAAAATAAATTTATATTTTATGGAAATTCATTTGTTTCTTTTTTTAATATCAGTGACTACTAATGGGTATGAAAGGATGAAAGTTCTTCCATTCATCTTAAAAAGTGATAAAGAATTGAATAAATAAATCAAATGATCAATATGAATTAAAGAGCTGAAATTTTGTTTGTATGAAGTACTACCATCATGAATTGAACATTGGCATAATTTTTTTTTTCATAATTAAATCTTTGATTAAAAAAGTTAGAGATTTTTTTTAATCATAAAGAAAATAATTTTTCAAAGTTATATTTTGAATAAATAGTCGCATATTACAGAGTTGATTACTTTAATCAAATATTTTAAAATTTTTGCATTAGAGATAAAAACTTGATCTTTCAATTTAAAAGCTTCATAAAACTCTTAAATACGTATTTTAAAATATTTTTATTTTCTGATATTATGCAATTAAAACTTCCATGGCAAATACTCGTTAAAAATAAAAATTGAAAACTAACTTTTCTTGGCACTAAGCTTGACTCAAAAACTGAAATTCAATTTTCATTTTAACAAAATTGTTAAAAAGTCAATTTTCTTCGAAAAATACCAGACTCTAAATAATCTTTAACTAGGTCTATTTTTGATAACTTCTTTATTATTCTCCAATATAAAAAAAGACCTTCAGATCTTCCAGAACAAAATTCTTGAGATTATAAAGTTTTTTCAAGACATAGTGGTTAAAAGAGAGCTTGAGCCGCTCGGAACTGCAAATTTGAATAGTTATTTTCTATCCAAAATCATTTTCCGTAAAAAAAATTAAAGAAATTAAGCAATTAAAAAATCGATGTAAGCAAAGCATAGGAAGTTAGCTCCCACCTAGAGAAGAAATTTTACCCAAAGTCTATTTTCTCTTTGAATCGAAGAATAAATAAAATTGACAATTAGAAATTTCAATCAATTTTAAAGTTAGTTTTTTTAAATGGCTGACGCTTGATATCCAGAGTTTAAGATCTTCTTTGCCTTTAACGCTTACAATGAAAGCGATTTATTTGAAAAATTAATTAAAATTTAATTAATTTATTGTCTATTATTTAGTTTTGTAAATTTAGATGTGGATAAATGTTTTGAATGGTTTAAATTTCGTACTCCAGGGACAAATTTTTTGCTCTGGCTCACGCATTCGTTATTATTAATATTGATATCATGGAATGATTGCAGGTTGAACTAGAGACCTGAATTTCTTGGATGTTTAAATTGTTTTTTTATTTCATAGCTTTAAATTGCATTTAACTGATGATTTCTTTTATATAAATTTTGAATTACTAATAAAGTTTTCAAGATTAAGCAGCAATTCGTTGAAATAAATATCAATTATAAAGCAATATTTTTATTTTTATTTCTTTATTTTAATATTAGCCTTCATACTCGAAAACCAAATCTATTATTATTCAATAATTTTGATATGGAATAATAATTAAATCCAATTAATTTTTGGCTTAAAAGTTTGATTCAAAATTTAAATTAAAAATTTAGATTCAAATTGCCGGTTTTTGATTTTGAAATTTTAAATAAAAACGCTTAGGATTGCACGCTCTAGATTGAATAAAGCTAATTTTTCAAAGTTAATTTTTTTTCCTAAATCTTATTAGCTTAAAATCTTATGCGACGTTGGATAAAAAAGTGACCCAAATGTCAAAATTTACGTGTCATCTATATAATTTTTTTAATCCTTTTTCAAGAATTTACCGAATTTGAATAGTTAATTTTAACATGACTAATGACTAAATATCGTAAATTGCACTAAAAATCAATCACATGTTGCCCTATTTTTTCTACCAAGATACACATTATTTTTTGTTTTTTTACTAAAATAATTCAAAATCATTAAAAAATAGACTTGCTAATGCAAAGAGTGCCAATGCTAGACTCCGACCAGCATGATAATCAACCATTTACAGCAAGGAAACAAAACTTAAACTGTGCAACACTCTATTAAAAGCAACACTGATGAACGGAAGCGAATGTTAGGGGATGTGTGAATCTGATAGGAAAAGCCTTAAAACCACACTGGAAGCCTGAGGAGAATTCTCAGGATAAACTGGCCTGAGAAATTTTCAAATGCTGACCTATACACAAGAACAAATTCAGAGCCATTAAGTAAATGCACTAAGAATAAAAAACTGCGATGGTTTGGGAATGTACTAAGAAAGAAAGAAACACAGGTAAAGACGAAATATCTTTTGAGTGGAAATCAAAAGTAATGACTTTATGCTCCACAAGTACTGAACAAGGAAAAAATTCAAGATCAAATAATAATAAAAACATTAAATCATATAAACTTAATTAATCATCTCGCACTAAAAAAAATTAGGTATTGAAATTCAAATACAAATTAAACAAAGATTCTTGATTTTTTGAAAAATTAAAATTAAAGTCTATAAAAATTTTAAAAAAATTCTGCAGCATAGTGCAACATATTCTTATGAACCTTTTTTAATATTTAAAAATAAAAATTTAAAGCATCAATATAAGTTTAATTGATTATGGTTTGATTTCCTAAAAAAAATATATATATTTTAGGTAAAAGGCATTAACATTTGTTGCACTATATTGCAGTATTTTTTAAAAAATTTTATTAATTTTAATTTTAATTTATCAAACAATGAAGAATTCTTGTTCAATTTGTATTTGAAATTTACAACGCCTAAAAATTATTGATCTGTCCTAAAAAAAATTTGAATCTAAAATGTGTTGACTTTTAACTAAAAAGTTTTCAAATAAATGTTATTAAATCAAAATTATAAATAGTATTTTAAATATTATTTCACTCCAATATTGCTTAAAAGCCCCTTTTTTAAGTCAAGTCAAAGTCAGGACTTGGACTTTAACTTGAGAGTTGTTGACTTAAGCACGATGCATTTGCGATTGAAACAGAAAGAATTAGGTCTGCAAACATAACATTGGAATATGGTGAAAATTAAGATTGCCAGGTTCCCATCGCGTTTGCCAGCAAGCCATAAGAAAAAAAATGTGAATAGAATAACATATTTGTAATTTATAATTATGTTAAAAAATATATAAGGTTTTCAAAAAAATTAAACAGATTTATTTTTTGAATTTAAAAATATCAAAATACAGTTATATTCAAGAATTAATTTTGAACTTATTAAAGACGATTCTATTCCAAAATGATTTTATTCGATTTTGAATTTGTTTTGTCATTTTAAAAAATACAAACCATTATTAATCCATATTTGAATAAATTTAAAATTTGATAAAAAAATTTTATTTTACATTAAATTCATTTTAAAGATTATAAAAATTAAATTCATTTCAAGATCATTTATAAGATTTTTTTCAACAATTTAAATTAATATTTTGATTTAATTTAGGACCCAAATCGCCCGACATTCGACATTTAAATATGCCAGTAAGCCATAATTTATTTACCATTATCAAGTCTTCTTTAGAATAAAAGCGAAATTTATTCTCAATTTGCTTTAAATAGCTCTTTTCATCAGAATCAGAATAATCAGTATCTTTGGCATAAATAATTGACTTAGGATACATTGTTGAACATTTTCTAGTTCCATTTTGACCCGATTCAATTTTATTTACACTTAAAGAGATATAACCCAATTTATACTTGCTTCCTTGAGGAGGCTCTTTCACAATTTCCATTTCGTAAACATCGAACAAATCTGATTTTAAAATATTTCTTTCCTCGTCTAAAATTTTTAAATCACTATTCTCAGATTTAAAGCAAACTTTTTTATTAAATTTTTCAATACAAAGACTATAATTTTTGTTGTTCGCTGCAAAATCGCTTCTAATCTTAATTTTTAAATTGGTAACTTCAATCACATCAGTTATTTCTGTCAGCCATATGTAAGAACTTCCATTTGCAGCATTGTCTATTGGCCATTGGGAATATATGCCTACATTTTTAAGATATTTATCAGTGGCATAGCTCATATGATTATAGTAAACCGGATTGGGAATTTGAATGGCACCATTTGCAGAAGTGGGAAAATTATTTAGCAAATGAATAGACACTGAAAGAATAGCCATAATGAAAATACCAATTGTTGATAACATGTCCAAAATGATGTTACAGCGTGTTTTTTCCGAGTCCATAAACCAATTGAACAGAACGATTAAAATGAATCGTATTATTACGGCAAAAATAACAATGCTTGCTTTGACCACTGAGATAATTGTTGGTTCACCATCTCTGCATAAAGTAATGATTAAATTGAGGGACAGTAGAGGAATATCCTCGAATACGATCACTAAAAAATTTGACAAACTCTGAGTCAGAAACGAAATTTTTTTTGTTTTAAAAAGATCATCGGTACTTTGAATGGTTTCAATGATAAAACTTAGAATACTGATGCAGCAAAAACCGAATATTATCTGTCTAATTAAAAGCTCGGGAGGACCATAGACTAGGCCAGGTTTGATTAACTCTACCTTGAGATAGAAATACCAGTCAACTAACAAATTTAGAATGTCGAATAAAAACAGAATGTAAAATTTGACGTATTTTCCTGGTCGAGTATTGATGAAACGCCAGCAACAAGTATTTTTGACTGCTTTTTTGAGATTCATTATTTTGATTCATTAATTTGACTATTGAGAATTTTCCGAAAAAAAATGTTTTTTTATCAAGTATTTAAAAAAAAATTAAATTTTTTATGCTAATCTCTCTTTTGGATTTAAATTGATCAATGATGTTAGCGCAGATTTAAGACAAGCTATTCAAGTTAAATGCTCTATGAACAATTTGAATTTAAAAAAAGTCATCGTAAAATTTGTAAAAAAGTATATTTTGAATTTACAAAGAACATGTTAACCAATTTAAAAAAAATATTTTATTAAAAAATATATTTCAAATGACCCCAGTGTTTAAAATTTTTACAATGGATTATTTAAAGTAGGTAAAAGAAAAAAAAGTGGATTTCATAAAATATAAAAAAAAAGTGTACATCAAAAATTAAAAATTTTTAATAGCCAAGTATTTTTTTCATTTTATTGTTTTTAATTACAGCAAAATTTCAAATAAAAATATTAATATTCTGAAAATTTTTTTGTTTCATTAATTCTTAAAAAAATTCAATTGTTACAAATATTGCTGTATTAAACAATTAAAGCATTACACGTGTAAGCATGCTATAGTGGTTTCAATAATATTTTTTACTTAAGATTTTTATCTGAAAAGAATTTGAATTAAATTACAGGTCAAGTAATTAAGTTCTCAATAAATTTGATGACTTTTAACAGAAAATGCAATTCATTGAATGATACATTTACTAAAAAATTTTTTCTAAAAAAAAGAGTCATAAAAAGATTTTAATGTGTGCGGATTTTTCAGGATCAGTACAATGGTGGTACAAAGGATGTGTCAGATGCTAAAATTTACAGAACATGCTAAGTTTTAGAATTTTTTATATTTTGCTTTTGTTTTTTTGATCCGCAATTCACAATGCTGTTGTAATAGTTAATTATTTTTGAAAAAAATAATTAATAATTAAAAATTAATTAATTAATTTATTTTTATTTATTTATTTCATTTAGCGCCAATTCTGACGATGTAGTAAAATTATAAAATGTAAAAGAAAAAGAAAAATAACAAAACAAATTAGAGATTGTTTTCTAATGAATTATTTTGTTAATTAAAATTCGAATAAAGGAAATATTAAGAAATTGTACATTAAATAGATTTAATTTTTGCATTATATATAGTATATAAGATTTTAATTTATTAATTATTGATTTAAACTTAAAAAAAATTTTTAACTGTTTTTTTTTATTTTATTATTTTTCATTACTGTAAAAATTCAAAAACTTTTGTTTATACTAAATCTTGATATCAGGCCATATATTCAAGCTTTTCTAGCTTAAAAAAGATTCTAAAAAGAAAATAAAAATGTTTGAGTTTTTAAATTAAACGAGACTCTTGAGAAAATAATCTTCGGATGATGAAATATCTACCATTAATCGATTTTAAACAAGTTAATTAATTTTTAAAATATCAAAAATTAAAAAAAAAATATTTTTTTACGATTTATTTTTCTCTTTAATTCTAATTAAATAAAAAAATTATCATAATTATATAATGTAAAAAAAAATTAATAATTCCTAATAAGAGTAAAAAAAAAAGTAAAATAATTTCCAAAAAAAATTCTTTTTAGATGCCGTATAACAAAAAAAAACAAACGATAAATAAAACAAAAATAAAAGCTTCTATAACGGAGCAATAAAATAAAATATTTCTTTAAAAATTCTGTCTATTTTATTTAATTGTTTCGAAGGAAAAAGTCTTCAGCCTTGAGGTCTATGGAAACCTGCGACTGTCGATCTTAATTAAATTAAAAAAAATTCAATGTAAAATTGAAGTTCAACCATAATGAACACATAGTCGAGTATCTACAAATATTAATACAAATTCAGCTTTACAGAATCAGATACAATTGGCTCGACAAAATTTGACCGCTTTTTTTTTAATTAATAAATCATCTAACTTATTTTCTTCACTAAATATTTGGTACTCAATTTTAAAATAATCGGCTTTGATTGTCATAAAAAAACCCGAAATAAATTACACTTGTGTTGATGACTAATCCGGATAAATTGCTTAAAATAAAAAAAAAATTCTTCAAATTAAATCTTTTTTTTTTAAATTAAATAAAAATTTTACCTGCATTAGAACTCGGATTATTTAGACTCAAACTATTGATTAGCTGATCTAAAAATTGAAGCGGTCGATTGAGCTGTACCTCACACCAGCATGGAGTCTCAAGTATAGTCTTACGTGGATAATCGGGACCCCAGCCTTTTACAAAACTAAATCTCAATCTACAAAGTCGTCTCAGATCATCCACGTTTATACCAGTGCTGTTTGCATTGTTCAGCATCGAGTTTGGACTCTGCTGATTGTTTTGTTGCTCAACAGAAGCTGCTAATTTCAAGCACCTCAGACACTCTTTTAAACTGAAGACTTTAACATAACTTCCGGGGTAAATTTTGTGAACAGCATCAAAGGGTTCACGACCAGACTCACGGTCAAGATAGTAGCTCTCAAAAAAAAGACTATACTCGCTAAGACATCGTACATACACACTTCCATCAGGCAAATTTTCCAGCTGCACACCTTTGCCAATGTGCAAACGAGCTTTTTCACTTGCGTTAGTTCTTTGCACATTTGTCAGTGCACCAAGACAAAATCTGTCCTCTCGCGATGAATCAAAAAATCCATCAATAACCACAGATTGATAAACTGAGCGCACTTTGAATATGTCGGCGATTTGCAGATCACCTTCGTAATAGTTAATTGTGCACCAATAGTCTGGTATGGGAGTGTTCAAATCGATTTCGGGAAATTCTTCGTGAAGCCATACTTCGACTGGCTGTGAATTGATTAGTGAAGCGTTTGAGTAGGGAGATGGGTACGAGCCTTGCCAGTCTTGTGTAAGTCGTCGTGGTGTTTGGACTTGGTTTACAGACGGAAGTGAAGAATTAGACCCAGAATTTAGAATGTTTAGTTGTAATTCACTAGTGTTCTGGTTTCGGCCCAAACTGGTCTCATTTGGGGATGAGTTGAACAGGAGCTGGCTGCTGTTTAGTATTGAATTGTGCTGGTTGCTGCCAGATATCAATGATTGATTGCTCGTTGTACTGTTCAAAGGTGCAAAGTATTGATGGTTTGTATTAGTGGATGGCTGATTGGGCAATTGACCAAGCGAATCTTGAAATACATGATGAGATATTAGTTGGGCAATTACAATTTTTGGGCATTGTTATGTTTTATGCAAAACTTCCAATACAAAAATAAAAAAATTTTATGAATTTTGTTCTGAATGTCAAAAACTTATTCTGTAAATGAAAAAAAGTGAAAAAACTTTTTTTCACCTACTGCGGTAGTCTGCTAAATCTGTGCGAATTCCGAAAAATTGCACCCCATTTAAAAGTAATTAAAAATAAAATGCAATTAATTTGCTCAGATTTTTCAGACTTCCGCAGTTGGTGAATCAAAAGTTGTTCCACTTTTTTTCATTTACAGAATAAGTTTTTGACATTTAGAACAAAAGTTATACAATTTTTTTAATTTTGCATTGGAAGTTTGGCATGAAATTTCACAATGTTAAGCTTTTTATCATGGCCTGAAAAATTTCTCTCTCAGGAAATTCGTCATTGTGAATTTTGGTACATAAAACAATATACTGATTCTGCAAAACTCTTCATTATCTCTGCATGACTCTAAAAAATTGTGAATTTGGGATATTATATTATATTAAAAATCCAATTCAACTTTAAGTGGTGTTACAGAGGACGTATTAGTTGCTACAATTTACAGAACATGCTTTGGTCGCTCCGAATAAAAGCTCTGGCGTTTTTTATATTTTCTTCTTCTTTTTTGTACTAGAATTCACAATGTTCTGAATTTTGCAGAGTCAGCGTATTGCGGGTACAAAGGATGAATCAGTTGATACAATTTTCAGTTCATGTTTTGGTCCGTCAAAACACAAGCTTATTTTGTACCAAAATTCACAATGCCGATAATTATTTGAGGAAGTGAAGAATACTTTTTTTTAAAACAAAAATTGAAAAATTTATCCTAATTAATTAATTTTTTCTATTAAGCAATTGAAAACTTGGGTGTTGAAATGAAGTACAGCGAAAACCCTTTATAAGAAATTTTCGCTTATAATAAACTAAATCTAAAGGGTATACTTTTTCTATACCTTTAGTGCTTATTTTTTTGCATATAAGAAATTCTCTTTAAGAAAATTTATCGCACATAATAAATTAATTTTTAAATAAAACAAATAAAATGTTTTTCATGTTAAACTTGTTGTTTACAAGAAAGTTGAGACTTTTTAAAAATTTTAAATAAAAAAAAGACGGTTATAAAATTGACAAAATAAACTTGTAAAAATTTGTAAATAAGACAGCTCAAAAAAGAAAGAAAAGATGAAAATTTCTTAAAAGAAATTAATTTATGCCTTAATCTTATTTTAAAATTAAATGCTATATATTTATATGGCTAATTTTCATAGATAAGTATTGCTTTTAATAATTTAAAATAATTCAAAATTATTTAAATAATTTTGAATAATTAAAAATTTTCTAATATTTTCAGAATAATTTTCTATTTTACCTCAAATTTTTTTTTAACTTTAGTGACCCAAAATTGAACTAGAAGATACTATAATTTAATAAAAATTTAAATATAAGAAAATAAGGTTCATGTGACAAAATGATACAATTTTTTTACAAAATATGTCTAAAAATATTGCTAAATTTAATACGACAATTGAAACTTGACTGATTTCCATTGAGAAGGTGAAGCATTTTTTTTCAGAGCAGAGTATTTTTGAAAATTCATAAAAATAAATTTTTTTACAGTGCCGGAAATTAACTTGTCACATCATATTTTTATTCTAAAGGTTGGTAGAGGTACAGATAAATAAGTAAATTATTTAAAAGTTAAATAAAGAATTTTAAATATTTTTTTCAGATTTTCAAATAAAAATTAAACTGATTCTATTTCACTTAAGAGTTTAATTTCAAATATGAAAATGCTTGCAATTTTAACTTAAAATTATTTTTTTATTTGAGACTGAAAAAATATTTAAAACATCGCACTTTTTCAATGTTATTTCAACATTGGATACATTTTGTAATTCAAACACAAAAAATTAAACCATATTTAAAAATATGTAAATAAATTTTTTTTCCTGATATTAGCTGATCAAATGATATCATATGACGGACCAGTTTAGTTTTTTCACTAAAATACGGATCGCACTTGGATGGTGTTAGGAATCATCCAAAAATTGCCGACCACCGACCATTTTGTATAGAGTTTGATGAACTTTATCGCAAAGTATCAATTGGATCATAATACCTAGTTATTGACTTGTAAAATCAGTAAATACGAGAAAAATCTTGAGTTGCTGTAAACTGTTTAAAAAATGGCTTGGTTGAAAATAAAAATAAATTAAGAGAAATTCTGATCGAGAGCTCTAAGACAAATTTTTATTTTTTATGTAAGAATGTGAAGATTTTAATTACCTACAAAATGGTGTGTCATAAGTGTAAATTCTCTAAAATTTAAGAGTTTTTTCAAAAAAAAGACATTTTTAGTTATTTTTTAGTTTTTTAGCAATGAGCTTTTAAATAAAAGAGCTAGGTGACTATTTCTTTTTCCGCAATAATACTTAAGCAATTCTCTATCATATAATTAGTGGTCGGATGATCAATGTCTTATGATTATCCACAAAACATGTGGTCCGTTAGCAGCAACTCAGGATTTTTCTCGTATTTACTGATTTTAAAACTCAATAACTAGGTATTATGATCTAATTGATACTTTGCGATAAAGTTCATCAAACTTTCTACAAACTGGTCCGTGGTCGGCAATTTTTGGATAATTCCTAATACCATCCAAGTGCGATCCGTATTTTAGTGAAAAACAGGTGGTCCGTGTTTTACCATAAGCCAAAATAAATTCCAGAGTTGTTTAAAAGTCATAAGTTTCAAGTCAAGTCCAAGTCCGGACTTTTTTTTTCATAAGTCCGAGCCAAAGACTTTTATTTATTTTAAAAAAAAAAAAGTCTAAGTCCGGACTTGAAAATTTTGAATAGGGCAACTATCATAATAGAGAAAAAATAAAATAGAGAAAAAAAAAATAAAGAATATACAAAAGAAAGAAAAAAATAGAGAAAGAGAAGTTGGTTGGGCCTATAAAGCAAACTTATAAGCTTTCGTTTCCCCATTGAGCTATGGAACTTGCACGAGCGCGATAAAAGTGACTTTCCACGTACTAACAACAACGTAGAATCGTGGCATGCAAGAATAAAATCAGATGTAAGGCATAATTTAACAGTACCTAGAGAAGCTGAATTTTTTAGATTGGAACAAAACAATATGGAGTCTGATTTGTTGTTGTTGTTTGCTGGTAATCAATTTAAGTCAATGACTTTAAAAGATAAAAAGACAAGTTTTGGATTATCAAATTGAATTGTAAAAGGGACTTGACTCCAGCGATGGTTTATCAGACTCCATCAAATTGTGTCTGAACAATATAAAGTCTACGATCTTTAAAAATATCCTTAAAAACCTTATCAGGTCTCCCTGATTGAAGACTTGGTTTATTTCTTTTTGGTTCTCTGTTCACGATTTAGCATACTTTGAAGAATCTTTTTTTCTGATATTTTTTTTATTTTTTTTTATTTATTTTTTATTTTTTTTATTATGGTATCTTTAATTTTTTACTTCTCCTTAAAGGAGGTTAATTATACAGTGGTGATTTGATAACAGTATTTTACGAAAAATTACGTAAAATAGCGTAAATTAACCAAATTTTACCACATTATACGTAAATTAACGTAAAATCCGAAAAGTGAAAAAAAAGTATTTTAAGAAAAATTACGTAAATTTTCAGGATTTTGAGATAAATTTGGTAAAATTTGGTAAAATTCAAAACGGGCTATTCAAAATTCAAAATTTTTGAAAAAATGTCTTTTTTTTCCAAAAATCGAAATTTCAAGAAAGCTTTTTTTTGTAACAATTTAAAAATAACTATTTTTTAAAATAAAAAAACTTTCTTGAATTTTCGATTTTTGGAAAAAAAAGACATTTTTTCAAAAATTTTGAATTTTGAATAGCCCGTTTTGAATTTTACCAAATTTTACCAAATTTATCTCAAAATCCTGAAAATTTACGTAATTCTTCTTAAAATACTTTTTTTTCTTTTTTCGGATTTTACGTTAATTTACGTAAAATGTGGTTAATTTACGCTATTTTACGTAATTTTTCGTAAAATACTGTTATCAAATCACCACTGTAAATAAATAAAAAATAAAAAACAATTTAGAAATATTTATTCGTGGCTTTGCTAATTTGTTAATCGATTAATTTTTATCGCTATTTTTTAAATCAAAAATAAAAATTCTCTAAAATTTTTTTTTACTCTATCATGAACGTTTCCCTTTGAAACATGAAGAAAAATTGTGAAGACTTTTATGCTAAAATTGCATGAAAATTCTGAAATATGATGGCAAATCTGTTTGCATTAGACAACCCAAGAGAATATAAATATTTTGATAAAAAGCCTGATCTAGCAAATTAAAAAAAAAGTCCGGGCTTGGACTTTCGAAAAAAATTTAAAAAAAAAATATAAAGTCCGGACTTGGACTTTATTTTGGGACTTTTAAACAGCTCTGATTAAATCCATAGCAAATTTTGACCTACTTGGAATAAACAAATTGCTGAAAGACATCTGAGATAGATAACTCTGTGAATTGGGCGCATTGTTGCTGAGGGGTTGCTGAATGGGCCCAGAGCTTGCCGGAGCCGGAGTACAAGCATTTGAAGAGGAAGAAGTGTGCGATGCCGGCATAATAGAACTATTCTGGATGGACTGAGCGGAGTTGGCTTGAATATGCGAACTAGCGGGGGTGGTGACAGGCTCCATTTTGATGGAAGAGTTCAACTCGTTTGCTTGGTCGATTTGAGGCGACATTTGAGAGGTGTTGGCGGACGCGCTCGAGTGTGACATAAACGAGTTGTTGTACGAGCGATTCGACAGAGTCAGACCGGCCAAGTCGAAGCCGGGCGAAACCACTCGCTGGTAATGATACGGATTGACGCATACATTGTCCAATTTTAGATCGAATGGATACAAACAAATGGGCAAATGTTTGAGCTCGTTTTTGTGCAGATCGGGCCATCGCCAGAGCCGCGCATAAATGACGTGCGGAAAGCCCTTGCGGCCGGCCACTTGCAGCCGTCCGTCCAGAGTGCGCGGTATAGTGATACATTTTGTCTGCACTTGGCCCTTTTTTTGCACAGCGTTCATCAGAGCGTCCATTTCGTCCGGCTTGTCCTTGAGCTTTTTGGCCAAGCTCTCAATTGCCCGCTTGGCAAATTGTTCGTTGTCAGACGACTGCAGGTGGCACATCAGACTGTGCACCACGCTGGTCCACGTCTCGCTGGACGAGTAGCGCTCGGCTGTGCTAGGATTGCTTGGCGCCGGCCCGTTCTGTCCGGCAGGAGAGGCGAGAACGCCCGCGCTGACCGGCTGAGCGTACGTGCCTCCCGCTTGGGTGTTTATGCTCAGGCTGCTCGAGCTGTAGCCCACTTGGTTTAGTATGCTGTTTATGGTCTGCTGGTGGTGGTGGTGCAGATGATGCAGTTGATGGTGTGGAGGCGTTGGGGTGCCGTTTTGGCTAGCGGTGTTAGGCGCCGAACTGTTGCTCATTGTCTCGTCAATACACGTCTTTAGCCAAGATGCTTTGCATTTAGTAGATCATCTATCTTTAGGTCACTTTCAAGGCTTGCAGTGCATAAATCTAGGATAAATTATGATCAAAAAATTGGGGTTTATTTTTTTGTTATTTTTTTTTATTCATGAAAAATAAGACAAATAATGAGTGGGCTGCCATTTGGCCTTAGGATTTTTTTGAATAAAACAACAACAACAAAAAGCATCGAGAATAGAGCCGAAATTATTCATAATTTCAACCATTGTGTTTATTATTTTTTATATATATATATATATATAAATATATTTTTAGACCAACAGCTATCTGCACAGAAATTTATAAATTAATTATTATTAATTTTGATATTTGGGCTTTTTGCACATCAATGCGTTGAGATGAATGCGTGTACTTGAATTTGGTTTTGGGTATAAGTCTTTTTTTGTGTCATTGCATTGAAAGTGAAAAAAGTTGGTCGAATGATCGATCAAACGCATTGCGTGAGCATTCGCGTAGCCATGGTTTTGACCACCGAGAGCTTTTGTTAATGAGAAAAATTTGTCATCAAAATTGTTTATTCAAGTAGTTGACTCAAGGCGTTTTAGTGGGCTAGCTTAATTGTTTTTTTTTTTTTTTTATTAAAAAAATCTGAACGACCTACGAGTTTGATTGAGCTTTTTTCTTCATTCTAAATTGGCTTTATTTACTTGAGGTAATTTAAATCTTTTTTCTAAAAATTTGCCACGCCATTCTTCTTTGAAAACATTCCTAAATTTTTTTCATTCATTTAATTTATTGATCTTTTAGCAACAATTTTACATTTTTTCTTGTTAATTAGAATTGGCAAATTGAAGTTTCAGATCAAATTTTAAGATCAAAACGATCGTTTAAAATTTTTAAACTTAATTTATCTAATGATTTTAATAATTTTTAAGAAATAAATACTAAACATTGCTAGACATTTTATGTTTAATAATATTTTATTAAGCCTATTGTAAAAAATATAAAATTTTCTTTCTTTTTTTTTTAAAATGAGGACTGAAAAGAAGGTCGAAACGACCATTCGGAACAGTTCTGGGTTAAACCCAAAAATATATTTTTTAATAAAAATAAATAAAATATTTTATTATCAAATTAACATCAAAATTATTGATCTCTAATTTATTTAACAAAAACAATCAATTATTCAAATAATTCAGGTTAAGTTAATTCACAAATTCAAATTTATAGCTTTTATTTTCATTCATTCAAACTGAAATAATTTTATTTTTCTACTTTAAGAAATTTTAAATTTTAAAACAGTTAATTTTTTTGTATTTAAAAGTAGGTTTTCATTAAAATAAATTAAAATATTTAAACCTTTTAAAGTTCAATAAAAAGGGACTTTTTAAAATTTTAAATATGAAAATAAATTAATAAAAATAAATAAATAATTGCTTTTGAAAAAATTTATTTTTTCTATGTTTTAAAAAAAAAATTACAATCTATATTTTGATCTTTTGATCTTGATCTCAAACTTCAATTTGCCATTAAAATTTTATTTTCTAAAATTTAAAAACTGAATTCAGACATTTGCTTTGAAAAATGTAAACTAAACCACAAAGTTAGAAGTTGATTATTGAAAAATAAAAACAAAAAATGGTCAGATTAATTGGACTAATTATTCTGGAAGTTAAATTTTTTTGGGGATAATTTCTTTTAAATACTAATTTGTCTTTTTTTTCACTAAAAATAATTTATTTTTCCGTATAATATTCATGCTTCTAAAAAATACTTTTGTGTCTAAAAAATATTTTACAATACAAAATATATTTAATAATCTAAAAAGTCTTTAAAATGATAAACATTGTTGAAAGTGATGGTGATTTTTACTCTGACGATGAAGAGGCAGTAGCTCCATGTATTAGGTATAAACAAATTGCTCTAGAACTCGGCGAAAAGCTTGATAAACAACTTGGTAAAACAAAAAGAAGGCGAGTATATTGGGAGTTTAAGATTAAACAAAGATGAATGACAACTAAGCACCTGCACCTGCAAAAATTATTTAAAAAACTTTTAAGCAAGCATATTGTAGCTGTTGCGATGAAGACGGAGCTGACTGAAATCGATTTTAGCTTTAGGGATATTGGAATGAAAAAGAAACGGGAAAGGCTCAAGCTAAAGAATGGTTCGTAAAAAATACAAATTAAATTGAGACTAGACTTTTTATTTTTTACATTACTTATTGATAACAAAAACATAATTAATAGAATACAATATTTTTTGTTAGCTGTATATATTTTTCTAAAATTCGAGAAAAATCAAATTTTCACTTGAAATTTGACTCAATAACTATAAATTTTGTTCGGGCTCAAATCAATCGCAGTCGGGAATAAAAAAATTTTTTTAAAAATTTTATTTTTATATCAAAACAAAATACTTTAAATTTTATTTAATTCTGCAAATATTTTTTATATCAAGAATATGATAGAATGAATGCTTATTATATGCTTTATTTTCAAAACCTGAAAAGAGTTTAAAAACTTAAAAGATTTAGTTTGATTCTTAAAAAATAAACTTCTTACTTATAATGTATTTAGTTTTTGATCAATTATTTACATCTTTCATTTAGAAAAAAAACTCCAGGTTACTAAAGAAAAGACTTGATTTAAAAATTTTTTATTTTTAACTTACAACACTTTTAATTCTATTTGATTCTGCAAAAAAAAATTATTATGTATCAAGAATTTTTTATACGATAGAATTAATGTTTATTTTATGAATTCAGATATTTGCTTGGAAAAACGTAAACTAAACCACAAAGTAAGAAGTTGATTAATGAAAAATAAAGTCAAAAGATGGTCAGATTAAATGGACTAATTATTAGTGATGTGAGTCGATCGACTTTAAATATATTTCATAGAAGTCGACTAAAAATCGAATAATTTAAAATTACAGTCGACTGAAGTCGTCTATAGAAGAAAAGAAAAACTTTCTCTTTGATAATTTCCAGAGTTATTTAAGAGACACAAGTCTCAAGGCAGGTTCCTGGAACGGCAGAAAATTAATGTGGCCGGACTTTTGAAAAAAAATTGAAAGCCTTTGGCTCGGATTTTTTTTTGTTGATTTGGACTTTAATTTGGGCCTTTTAAACAACTTTGATAAAATCAAATAATTCACGTGATTAACTTATTTTAGATTCATTATTCATGTCCTTAGTTTCATTTTCTTTAATATTTGTATTTTAGTAACTATTATTCATTTAAAATAATTAAAAAAAACTAAAATGTTTTCAGAGCCAAAAAGGGCGTGTGATTTGGAAATATTTATAATTTTCAGTATCGATTTTAAATATTTAGATACTGAAAATTATATCTGTGAAGTCATGGAAGATAATAAAATGTGTAGCATCAAATTAAAGAAAAATGGTAACACCAGGTTTTTAATTGTTAATTAATTATTTGACTGTTTTATATGGACGGGGGGTTTTGACGCATAAATACAAATAATAAAGCATAAAAAATTAAACAATAGCATAATGAATAAAAAGTTAAAATTTTTTTTTTGTTTTTTTTTTCTCGCATATTTTTTTTTATTGAAGCATAAAAAAATTTTGAAAGCATAAGAATATTTAATTTCAAGCATAAATAATCAAAAATTTATTAAGAATAAGATAAAAAAAATATAAAAAAGATATGAGTGGTATAAACAGAGACTTAATTGGACAGTTAAAGATTGGTACATAGTCGAGTTCAATTTTTAGGTCTTTAATCGTAAACCAAGAGTAAAAGTAAAAAAGTTTATAAATGAGAAGTTTCATCCGAAGTTCTGTTTACCAAGGTTACAGAACGGTGGAGGTTCAGTCGGTATCTGGTGATGTATAATTTTTTATTTTGGTTTTATTTTTATTGATTGAAGACAAAAAAATAAAAAATAAAAGAGTAAAATAAAATACGAATGGTTAAAAATCAAAATAATACCTATTTTTGTTTTATGCTATAATTTATTTTTTTTATTCTTAACTTGCTTTATTTTATGCGAGACTAATTTTTATGTGCTTTAATGACACAATCTTTATACTATACTTAATTTTTTTTGGTTTATGCGCTATTAAATTTTTTTTTATACTTTAATTTTTTTTTTATGCGTCAAAACATTTTTCCGTTTTATATGAACTATTTATGAACTATTAAAATTTATTTTTAAAACACAATTGAATAAATAAATTTTTAATTAAAAGAATAAAATTTAATGAGAATAATGTTCGACTAGGTCGATTTTTTTGAAAATTGGTGTCGATTAGTAGAAAATAAGTCGACTTTTGTCAAGTCGACTCACAACACTACTTACTATTTTAAATTAATTTTTTTTTATGATTTTGAAATCTTCATTTTTATCTCATTAAATTAAAGATTTTATTTGATTATTAGTTTAATTATTCTTTTAAATTTTAACTAGAAGTTCTCTAACCTACAATATTTCTAGACCTGACCCCGCGGCGGACCCCATTTAATTTTTATAAGATGACTTAATTCCACTCACCTTTTATAAATCTAAATTTTCACTTAATTATTTTACTGATAATGCATTCGGAGGGATTTCCAAAATACTTCAAAATATGAATCCACTATTTGTAATAGCAAATATTGATAATTCAAACTAAATTCGATTTAATAAAATTATATTTTTATCTTTTTCATAGTTTTAAAATTCCAAAAAAATATTTTTTTTCAAACTTTCAATATTATAAATTAAATTCTAATTAATAATTTGTTTTAAAAAAAATTCTAAATTCCAGATTCTATTTTTTTCACTTTTTATAAAAATTTAGCTATTTTCTTTTTTATTTCTTTGGTTTTGAAATAACAAAAAAAGTGATTTTGATTTTTGTTAATTTTTACTAAATCAAGCTAATAATATTTTCCAGTTTAAATATTAAACAAAATATTTTTGATTAAATTGAATATTTTCAATTTTTTTTTATAAATATCAATAAATAAATTTATGGATTTTTTAGCTTTTAATTTTCATTATTTTTATTTTATTAAATTAATTTTCAATTTTTGAATGAACAATTACTTTATTTCAAGTTAAAATAATACAAAGAATAGATTCCTCTATCTTTGACTTCAAAAAAAGAAAGCCTGCATCCGGAAAAAAATTAAGATCTAAAACACCAAGAAAGAACGATCAGGTTTCAGTTAAATATTCGAAGCAAAGATTGAAATTATTAAACTTAATAAACACTATAATATTACCATAATTTTGAGAATTTTTTTTATATTGAAAAATTTTAATTATTTATGCCTTAATTACTGAATAAAATTCGTTATTTTAAATCTAATGTTTCAATCAAAATTTATAGCAAACATTAATTTTCATATATTTTAAAAACTAATTACTCAAGATTTGTTCGATTTGATCTAAAATTTCAATTTTCCCTCTTTAAAAAGGTTCAAAAAATTTGACAAATCTAAGTATTAATAAAATTTACAATATTGGTAATTTCACTGATATTCGAAAGGCTTCTTGTATAATAAACTAAAGACGCCTTCTTTGAGTTTTTTTTAGTGACATATTCGAAGGAATAATGTTAAAATAAATAGAGTTTCACTTCAAATTTGACCCAATATTTTGTTCGGACTAGAATCAATAGCAGTTGGGAAATAAAAGCTTGTTTTAAAAATTTTTATTTTTATCTCAAAATACTTTTAATTATATTTGATTCTGCAAAAAAAAAACATTATATATCAAGAATTTTTTATACGATAGAATTAATGTTTATTTTATGCTTTATTTTCAAAACCTATAAGTCCTATTTGTAGGCCTACATCGACCCATGATTTATATTTTTTCAATGATTGAAATATAAACAAGTTCCTGTAGTTATGATTTTTATAAACAAAAATTTTTAAGGCTTAAAAATATTTTAACTTTTCATTCAGAAAGAAAGAGATAAAATCCTCGCTGTTGACCCACATTCTGAATGCATAGACAAAATTTTGTCCTTCATAGAATATTAAATTAAAATTTCAAACAAAATTTTTTCTAACATTTTTCAAATTAATTGTTCAAGAAATTTCAATGCTTTAAATCTAAATAATGAAAAGCTTTATCCAAATGAAACTTGAAATGATAATTGAAAATAAAAATATTTGATTCTCGTCTTTAGAATTCTCTTTGAAAAAACATTAAATCTTAAGCAAACATTTTGAAAAATAAAAATTATTAAAAAAGTAAATTCAATTGATTTTTTAATATTTCTATTCTTATTCAAAAATATTGCTTAAGAAAATCATTCGAATTATTTATTTAATACAACGAAATCGTGATTTTGATTTTCGTATAAAAAAAAATGTTTGTTAACTTTTTGGTTTAAGTTGATAAATACATCTGACCCAAATTTAAGTAAAAAAATTAAATAATAAAATTATTTTTGATTAAAATATTAGATTTTTAAAATGATTATAATCTTAATCTAGTAAATCATTTATTATATTAAGATTTTTTTTTAAAATAGAATTTTGATTTTCAAAAACAACTCATTAAAAGTAATATTGACATTTCGAATATAAATATGAATTTTTTAACTCTTGCACTACAGTACAAGTGTTTTTATTTCAAAAAGCAACTACTAGAGTTTTCTAAAAATCGTTTAGAATATCTTTTTCGTACCGATGATTGATAAATATTTGAGTTAATTAAGTTAATTGAAAATTAAAAGGGTCAAAATTTAAAATTTTTAAACATGCCCTATTTATTTTCGTTATAAAAACAAATTTCAAAACTATATTTTTTAATGTTAGAAACCATATAACTTATGATTTTCTTCC
Source organism: Brachionus plicatilis (assembly GCA_010279815.1). Classification (NCBI taxonomy): domain Eukaryota; kingdom Metazoa; phylum Rotifera; class Eurotatoria; order Ploima; family Brachionidae; genus Brachionus; species Brachionus plicatilis. The sequence continues at coordinate 532,198 of QEOQ01000663.1, read as the reverse complement.
ACATTAAGGCCATTGTAAAAATAAATAGAGAATTTAATACATCTTTCAGTAAAAACATTTAAAATTTCTGCCTTTAACTCAAGAAAAAAAAAGATAAACAGTATTCAGATTTGGTTGTTTTTAATTATTTTTTTAGTAAATATGCAAAACATAAGCTAAATTAATCCAAAAGTTTTATATACGTGGATTTCTTGAGTTCGAGGTGCTAAATAATCAATGAAAGTACAATAAAAATTAGATAATATTAATAATAAAAATTATTTAGTTGTTAGAAATTTTTATTTACTAGCAAAGCATATTTTAACAATTAATTTTATTTTGAAATAATAAATCAACTGTTTTTAATTAATGACTGTGTTTTTGGGTTAAGATATAGTTCATTAGCTAGATTGGTACTAATTAGTCCGAATTTTGAAAAAAAAAATGCATGAAAATTTTCTTTTCTATTTATGATACAATGGCCTATTTAAAATAAAAAAATTAACACACTTTGTAGGAATCTTGATTTTTTGTGTTTTAACTTTAATTCGGTGTTATTTATTAAAAATTTCGTAGAAAATTCATATTTTTGAGGAAAGATACCTTTAAAAAGTGCCCAGAAAATTTTTCTCTCTAAAAGATCTTTCTATTATTCGCTCGCTTATTCTGCTTACCTGAATGCATAAAATATTTAAAAAATTTCTTCACCTTTTATGCTATAAATTTTAAAAGTTTTAATTTTTTAAATTTAATAATTTATGAACGGTTTGTTGGATAAATTGTTAAGTAGGCTTTTAATATATAGTTACAAAAAACTTTGGTTAATATCAAATTCCCAAATATTTTTTGGATCACTTGATTAAAATTTTGATATTTCTGTTTATACTAAGAAACACTTAACATTTTAAGGTGATTTTCAAAAATTATGCCAAAGAATTCTCATTTAAGAGTAAATATTTTCCGATTTGTTGAAATTCAAGCCAATTTCGTAATCATTAAACTTAAGAATTGACTCGCAATCAATTCGCTGGCTTTTATTTATTAAATTTTTTCACAAATTAATTTTTAGACTTTAAACATGATGGCAAAAAATCCACTTAATTAAAAGATTTATTTTTTTTTAACATTAAACATCTGAATTTTGTGTAGTGTTTTCAAATATTTGAATTTTTGTTCCAAATCATGGCTCGTTATAATCGGTTCTACTACAACACTCGCTATGTCCTACCCGTGATGATTGGTATAATAGTTGGCTTTGCTCTCAGCTTGTTGTGCGCACCACTTTACGATTGTGACTACAACTTGGAAATTTTTGACTCAAATTCAAGATTTAGTTTTAACCGGATCAAAAAATTGGCTCAATTCGACGACTCTCAGTCTAGAAATGAAGTATTACAACAGCAAAAAATTGCTGATGATTTCGAACCACGCATCAATTTACAAGGAAAACCCAAGCATCCATCTAAAACTCCTGGCAAAATATTTCGACCACGCTACGCCTCTATCGAGTTAAACATTCGATATAAGCTATTTATTGGTATCATATCTACAACCAGGATGCTGTCCAATTTTTCGATATTCTTAAATCAAACATTGAGTCCAGTGTCCAAAAAAGTGACTTTTTTTGTGAACAACGCCGAAATGAATGAAAAACTGCTGCTTGAAACAACTCCACCGGGCGTCAATGTTGTTAATTTCAATGACGATCGTGATTTTTTGTTGCCCTTTCATTCTTTAAAGTACGTCATTGATAACTATATTGAAGAGTTCGATTGGTTTTTCTTTGTAACAGATACAACTTTTGTTAGACCTCAAAAAGTAATTTTATTTTTTTAATTCTAAAATTTTTTGAATAAAAAAAATTCTTGTAATCTTGGTTGAAACCATTTTTTGACAGTGCATTAAATGAACCAGTTTCAAATTAGCAAAAAAATCTAGTTGAATAGTTGTTTAGGAAAAGAAATTTAAACTTATTTTTGTTAATTTGTTTTTAAAGCTTCTAGATTTAGTCAACCATCTAAGCATGGCACAAGATTTATATATGGGATATATAGTCAACAAGCAGACAATTTACTGTAGTTTATCATCAGGAATTTTATTTTCAAGCAGTGTTTTGTTAAAGATATCATCAAAAATGGAATGGTGCACAAAAAATTCGTATTCCGAAGATTCTACCGATAATATTGGTCGTTGTGTGTTGCATAGTGCCAATTTGGCATGTTCAAATTCAGCAAACGTAATATTTATTTTTTTTTGAATCACAAAAAGCATGTTAAGCAAATCTGGTAATTTTAAAGCTGTTTTGATTCAAAATATTTGAATCTAAGTCTTTTTTCAAATAAATATAATACAGGTGAAAATTGATAAAAATTGATACAAAGATAAACATGTTTCTAAGGTTTTGTTTTATATATGAAAAAATTTGTACTTTCTATTCCAGAATGAAAATCGTAATTAATTTTAATTATTTGGAAATACATTTTAAAATTTGAAAACTTGACAAATAAAAAGTTGAATTAAATCAAATATTTAAAAATTATAAAATTAGATTTTTTTTCAACTTCAATTTTAGACTATTAGTGTGATTGAATGAAATTTAAGTCTATTTTTAATTTTACTCATTTTCATTATTTATTTATTTATTTATTTTCATTAAACTTTAATGAAAATGAGTAAAATATTTGCGTATTAGCATTTAAGCATTAAATAATAAGCTTCAATTACCTTTTTTAAATTAATGTTTCTTTAAAAATCTAAACCATCAAAACTTAAACTTAAATTTTCATGTTTAATTTAAAGTCATTCGGATTAAATTTTTTGATTTATAGAATAAATCAGGCCTCTTTAAAAAAAATTATCCGATTTAACAAAAAAAAATTATATTAAAAACTCGTGAGAGTAAGAAAAATAAATTTAAGTATTTACCTATTATTGGTTCAGAAAATTTTTTAAGTATTTTCTAAAAATTTTACTTTGTCTTTAATATTTTGATCTTTTAACAATTCATTGTAACTAATAGGTTTTAATAATAGTCTTCATATTCTTTAACTGAGAAAAAAAAAAGTCTTAAATAAATTAAAAAATGGTCATAAAATAAATAAAATTTTATTTACAAGAATTCGAACAAAATAAATTAAAGTCTGTTAATTTTCTAAAATAATGATTAAATTGTTTCCGAACGCAAAATTATACATATAATTTAAACGGATTTAAGAAATGAATTTAATAATTTATTGATGTTTTTTTCTACAGTGCCAACATTAAGCTTGTGGCAGCTCTTAACTGATTAAACCAACTGACATTAAATGATATGTATTTTTATTAAATAATTAAGGTAGTGCCTTGGTCAGTTGAAATGCATTCCTTCAATTCAGTTAGATTATTTAGTATTTGATTTCTTAATTGGTAAGGTTACAATAAAAAATTTAGGAATTTAAATTTTCTTTTAATGTAAATGATATAAGCTGAAAGACTCTATCATTTAGTTTTATTTTATTTTTCGAAAATTTTTTTTTCAAAAGTCCGACCAAAGACTTGAATTTTTTTTTTGAATTTTCATTATAAAGTCCTTAAAATTTTAAATTTTAAAATTTTGAATACTGAAGAAGAAATTTATGCTAAAATTGTAACAAAATTTTAATATTTGGCAAATCTATTGCATTAGACAACCCAAGAGTATAAAATTTTTTTGATATGAAGCCTTATATAGCAAATTTTAAAAAAAAAAGTCCGGACTTGGACTTTTTTTTTAATGACTTAGATAATAATTGATATATATTAACAAATATCAATTATAAATTGAAATAATTAATAAATAATAATTGATTCATATATTTATATATGTTATCGTAAATTTAGATAATTATTAATTCTAAGGTACCTAGCGATCTCAAACTTTAATCAATTTGGCTGCAAAAACAATCAATGATAAGCTGAAAATTTTTTCTACCAAAATCTTGTTTATGTTTATAAAGAGAGTAAGTCCTCTCAAATTTATCAATTATTTTGCCTTTGTTAAGTTTGTAATTATCAAAATTTACGTGTTATCAAAATTTACGATGACATATAAAATAATTTTAATACCAATGCGTATTAAAAAAAATTCTAAAAACATTTTTTTCTTTATATTATTTAAAATACAAAGAACTTGATTAATTTTAATTCTAAAAGGGAAGAAACTCAAGTTATTTTTCAAGCAAATTTTTTGATTTCGACAATACAATTGATCAACTGATTTATTCACCCGATTTTAATAAATCATTAACAGTTTATCGAATTAAAGATGTAGATACAATGAAAAAACTTCAATTATATTTCAATGTAGTCGAAATGGACGAAATAGACAAAGAAATTGAAAAGATCGAACAAAATATAATGGAAACAGCCTGTGATACCCCGGAAGGATGCGACAGCTTGATCTGGCCTTTGGGCATATCAGCTCCTTATAAACCAAACAGCAGACACGAAGTTATACGCTATGACTATTTTAATCTAACTCATCTTTATTTTGGAACCGATTTTGATGTAGTAAATGAGCTGCCTGGTATTTTCAGAATTTATATTTTTTATTTTCTTACTTTTTAAATTTTTCTAGAATCTTATAAAAATGATATCAAAGAACTACTAGAGTTTTCGATCAAAAATTTAAATAAAGAAGATCAGAATCGTTTTCAATTCAAAGATTTGATTAATGGCTATAAGCAATTGGACCCGACTAGAGGCTCTTATTACATAATGGATCTTTTGCTTTTTGACAATTTTCAGAAAGTGCTGATTCACAAAAGGGTTAATTTAATGCGACAATTGGGTCTACTCGAAATAATGCCAATGCCTTATGTGACTGAAAATCAAAAAATAAATCTCATAATTACTTTTTCAACAGAGAACAATTACCAAGATGTGCTCAGATTTTTTGAGAGCTACCAAGATTTTGTCCTTGAAATAAAAGAAATAGCCGAAAAGATCAATTTAATTGTTGTTTATTTAATGAATGATGCTTTGACAATTCGGGAAAAAGAGATTTACAATTTTATTCAGTTCAAAATTAGAGAATTAAGTCAAAAATATTCATCTTTAGTAGAAACCACATCTAGAATCATAGAAATAAATGTGCTGGTAGCCAATTTTACTCTGTATCACAGCGAAAGCTACAAACAAATGTTAGTCATTGAATATGTGTCGAAGAAAATTGGCCAAGACGGCTTGATCCTAATGGCATTGCCATGTGTTGAATTCAAGTCCGAATTTTTGAACAGGGTTCGTTTGAGCACCATAAAAGGCAATCAGGTGTATTTGCCAATTCCATTCAGTGAATACATGCCGAGCGTTATCTACCCGGCGAACATGACTTATTTTCCGAGCGAGGTCGAAATAAATAAAAACATAGGCTATTTTAACACATTTACATATGACTTTGTCTCGTTCTACAATTCTGACTACAAAGAATCTCGTGATGCATTTATTGCCAAGCTTGACAAGTCTGCGTCTAACAAAAGTAATGATTTTATCAAAATATATGAATATGGCCTGGATTTGTACGACTTATTCAGGCAAAACAAAAATGTGAACATCTTGAGAGCAACTGATCAGGCTTTGAAGTGTAGATGGTTTTTGATGAAGAATTGCGACAAACCGAGAGTTTCCGACGAGGAGAAACAGCGATGTTTTAGGCAAAAAGAAAGCAGTCTGGGCACAAAATCCCAACTAGCCATTCACTTAATGAAAAACTTTGGCCAAATCAACAACAAAAATTAAAACATAGTTAAATTTAAAATAAAGCAAATAAACAGTAAATTTATGGCGCTCATTCCGATTTTTGTTAAAAGTTGTTAAATTATTTTTTGCTTAATTTTTTTCTTATATTTTTATTTTCAAATACATTTGATTCAGTTGTTTTTTAATAAAATTTCTATTTTAAAATAATTGAGCGTATTTTGATGCAATGATGGAGTAGGATGCATTAAAAAAGAGATGTTTTTTTTTTTTTAAATAAAACTCAAAAATTAAATTAAATTATAATCAAACTTTTTATTTGAAAGTATTTTTTGCTATTGAAACTTTTCAAAATTTCTTTGAGAAATTTTTTTTTCAAAGGATTACCTTCTTGAAATCCTCTCGAAAAAAAAAAAACAAAATTCTCAAACAAATAGCTTCTCCTTTTGATATTTTTCAATTTATTTTTTTTTCAAAATGAAAGACTAAATGCACTTTTGAAAATAAATTAATCAAAAAGAATATTTTGATTTATAAAGCTTTGACGCAATTAATTGAATCGGACAAATCTAGACCCGTTAAAATAGGTCTTGCAACTAGGCCAAATGAATTGTAAAGTTAAATGACTATTCAATTTTTTTAGCGACATATTTTGACTTCGAACATATGAGACATAGCCATTTTAAGTATTATAGATCTGATTCATATCAAATAGCACATGTTAACTCATCCAGCCAATTTAACTTCTTTATATCAGATAAAAAATTGAATTTATTTTAATTTTAGGTCAGTGTAAATGATAAGAGACTTAGCTGTAAAGTTTATCACTGTTTTGGGTGATTGACTCCTTTGCCAACTGTCTCTAAATCTAATTTTCATTTGAACTAATCACATAAAATACTAAAATCGATTTTTCTTATTAAAAAAAAAGAGGTCAACTATTCTTTATTTCTTTTTAATAAATATTTACTGTAAAATTATAAATTTTACCTTTCTATACAAATGGCCTATGCAAAAAAATTATAATCCATATTTAAATATAAATTACCTGTCCATTTTAAACTAAAATTAAAATCTTTATTTTTCTGTCATTTGTATAGACAAGCAACGCGGGAATGAATACAAAATGGTTATAATATTCATAATTGTGTTTGCTGTGAGCAGTACTTTCGCTGTCCGATACCATCCTGGCGTTCTAAAGGCCAACTCGGACTGTTTTCCAATACGAAATGAGCCAAGCACCATTGTGTGCCGATCCATACCGCAATTCAACACTGAGGCTGTATCTTTTTTTGCCAATTACAAAAAAATAGTTTTCGATTTGGAAAATGAGTACACCCTCTCCAGCAGGACATTTTACAATTGCTCATTTTTTTGGTCCGCTCGGATCCATGTCTTGTTCAAAAATTTAAAAAAAATCAGCAGCTTTGCTTTCGATTCCATCAAGATAGAAGACAACACAGCCCTCACCCTCCAAATAGACGGCTCCGGCCTTAATCTAGACAAAAAAAAATCTGGCAGCCAACTTCTAATAAACGAGAATGCCTTTCACAATATAGTGGTTGGTAAAAAATCCCAATTTAAAGTCGAGATCAAGAACTATCAGAGTTTGACAATCAAAGACAATTTGCTGCAAAATTTTGCTTGGCAAAATGAACTGTCCGAAATTGTGCTCGAGCTCAATGACATCGAGTTTGTTCATTACAAAAACAGAAATGGAAAAAACTTGGACGACAATCTTGACGACTATGACATTGATGAGCTCGAGTCAAGCAACGATTTGCCGGTACTGTTGCCAAAGACACAAATTCACACACTCAAAAACAACTTGAGCTACACGCTCCAAATTAGAAATTGTTTTGGCTTAATATTTGAACCATTCTTGTTCTCTGGCCTACTCATAAATTCTTTTTCTGACTTTAATGTTATTTTAAAAAACATGACCAATTTGTATTTGTCGGACAGCATGTTCGATTCACTGATGCTAGGCTATTATTCAAAGTTTAATTTTATAGTTGAAAAAATAAAGTATTTGTCTTTGGGAAAGTCCATGTTCAGCGCTTTGCAGACCGATCAATATGCGGTCTTTTATTTTCATGTGGAAAGTGTTCGTTCCGGCTCAAATATCACCACTTTTGACACCTACGATGTGACCGAGACCTATGACGGGACTTTCTATGAATATGACTATTACTATGACGACTATGACCAGGACTATTTGCCCAACTACATCGAATGGCTGAGTATTCCCGAAGGATTTTTGAAAAATGTCCGCATGTCCGAGTCTTCAGTGATTCAGGTTCATTTTACCAACATTGACTCGTCATTGAGCTTTTCGCCTGGCTCCATAAAAGAAATAGAAATGAATTTGGACGCTAAATTTCAGCTAATGATCCAGGACATCGACGGTCATGTGATCGTGTCCCAAAACGCCTTCAATCTCATCAAGGTAATGCATGGCTTGTTCGAATTTTTGGTCGACAGTCAAAGAACAATTGTCAACAAGAACTTTCAGCCCAAAAGTGTTGACTTGACTAATTTTAAGAATCCAATAAAACTGCTGAATAGTGTACGAAATTGGTACATCAGATTTTTGGACAACTCGATAAATAAAATTTTTTTGACATCGGGCTCAAATTTTCGCTTTGGCTTCCTCAACTCAAATGCAATTGTTCTTTTGGACTCCAAATCAATGACCGACATTCATGTGGACAGATTTGACGAGTCCAAAAACAATTTGGATTATCGGACCAAACTGGAATTGGACATTGAACAAAGTGACCATTTTATGATGGATTTTTCCAGCTTAAACTTTGTTGATCCCCAGTACTTGTCGATAGCAAAGCTAATCGAAATCGATGGATACAAGCCACTTATTCACTTGATCAAATCGAACCATACTTTTGAAACCATCTTTCCCGAATATGTGAGAAAAGATAAAAACTTCAAGATGTCAACTGAACGATCCGACTTGGCCATTACGCAAGAATTTTGTCGCTTCTACAAGCTCAGGCCGTACATGGTAAGCTTGAGTTCAATTCACTCAAATCTGGTCTATTTTTCTCACACGTCGATCAGTGATCGATTTCCTCTTTCACACTCAGAATCGTGCACTTCTTGTTTATTGATGTATTTGTACAGAACAGTTCACAGAAGAGTTGACTTCTACTTTGTCAAAGACCACTTGCCCAAGTGTTTTGTTAATTTGCATTTTGGCAACGAGTCCAGGATGGAGCTGCTTAGTTCGCGTGATGAACAATCAAAAAATGGTTATGTAAAGACAATTGAAGAAGGCTTCAGAAATTATTGGAAAATGCTGGACTGCAAATATCTTACGGGTCTTGGCTTGATTCTAAACTATGACAAGGTGTCTACGCCAGGAGATGAGTCAAAAGAAAATTATGAGCTTATTTCGAACAAGTGTGCCAGATCAGACCAAACAAATGTCAGAGAGATTGAATTAATTCAAAAATTGGACTCAAAAGCTTGGTCCGAAATATCGAATAGAATTTATTTAAGAAACACAATGGACACCAAATCAAATAGATCTCAAAAAATTGAGATCACTTCTTACAAAAAAAAAACCAAAGCTAAAAAATCCAATTCTGGCTTTACTATTTCCTCTTGGTTGATTTTATTTATGGTTCTGGGAAGTTGTATTGGACTGGCCATTTTATATATGAGCTATAACAAGCCTAAAAAGCCATGCTTGCGATTGAGATTTTATCGTGGTAACAATTTCCAAAGACTAGAGTACAACCGTAATGCCAAGAATTCAAGTATGACAAATATGGAATGTGAAGATGAACCAGAAGAAAATAATGATGAACTGAATGGTTTCGAGTATGATGATGAATTTGAGTTGAATGAAAATCAACTAGAAGATAATTTGGACTGTGATTCGAATGAAAATGTGGACATAAAAGTAATTGATGCATCGAATAGTTCAGCACTAGGAAATTTTAAAACAAAATCTCTTGATCAAATAAAACGATTAAAGAATAATCTACTTAACAAGGACAAACTAAAAACAGGACTTTTGAATGTTACTAATTTGAATCATTCTCATTTTAAAAAACCTAGTCGGAATAGCAAATTTCCTTCTTATACCTACAAATCAACAGATTCAACATTGATCAACAATCAGAGTGGATTCGAGGCTATTGATGAAGATTTTAAAGTGGATAGTGTGGTTACTTATGATGTAAAGAACCAAAAATCAACTCCTGTTATTGGCAAATCTTTAAATTTAAGTGACAATCAATTGGTGGAAGAGCCTGTCATGCGGTTATCGACAAATCCTTTGGATAACGTCGAAATCCTTGATAATAAAATTAAAAATCAGCGAATTAATTTGGATAATGCTCAAAGCCAAGATTGTTCTGAATCAATTGCTTGATTTTTTTTAGATTAATTTTTTGTTATTTTTTATTTATTCCTGTTTTAAAATATTATGTTTTGGTTTTTGTAAAATAAAAACTAGTTGAAATTTTAATTAATTTTTTTTTAATTTTTTTTAAACTGTTTTAATTCATTTCAAGAATTTTTAAGATTTTAAAAGATCAGATTAAGATTCCTTTAATTAATCAAAAGTATCTTAATAACTTTAAGAATCATGAGAAATTCCTTTTCTTTTTTCAAAAAGCTTTGTAAAGCCCAGCTAACACTAAAATAACTTTTGTCTTTTTTTTAAATAATTTTTGTATTAGAAGCAATAAAAACTGTGCTGGCTAAAAGAAGCCAGTGAGTGTGCTATTAAAAATAGTTTTCCATAAACATACACTTTCTTTCTAAGATCTCTTTCCGATTCAGATTCGACAAGCTATTTTAACCATAATGCATCATGATGCATTCATTGATGTTAAATTTCGAAAGTTCCATTTGAAAGCACTATCTAAATATCCATGAATATACAGGATACAAATATCCGAGATAATTTTTAATGAATTTTTTTATCATAGACATCAAGTTTTTGCACATTTTTACCAAAACCAAACCATCATTACCATGCACTCTTAGTTTAACTATTAGTATTTTAAGTGGAACTTTAGTAAATGCTTTGGCAAAATCAAAAGAACTACATGAAATTGTATGCCATTATCAGCATAAAATCAATATTCAGCCATTTACAAAAAATTTGTTGCGTATGACTTGCTTTGATTACTATTGCTTTTCATCTGAAGATTGTTTTTGAAAAAATAATTTCCTAATTTCTCCTTGAAAAAACTTGCTCGCTGTTGTTTTATCTCTTTTTTGAATAATCTAGTAATATTAGCTAACCTTTTGATTTGAAAAAATGGATTGGAAGTTTAAATGTAACTAATGATTCCTTAAAAATGAAAGTAAGGGGAACATCTTTTTTTAATATCGTCAATAGAAAAATTAATATCATTTTTTATTATAAATCTTAATTTTTTATGTTAGCATAAAAATAAAGAAATAAAATTTGTATTAATTTTTATTTTAGTAGCAGAATATGAAACTTAGTAAATACATGGCTTTAAAAAATTTAAACGAAAAATTTAATTAAGCTTTTGAAAAGTGAACTTTTTGAATGATGCATATAAATTTTGAACATTATTTTTTTTAATTTATCTTCTTAAAGTTTCTAACAAAATTTTTTGATTTTCATATCTATGATTTTTTCAAAGTTATTAAAGGAAATTTTTTTAAACGGCAAAAATTCAAGTTTATTTTTCAATAAAAAGCCTTATTTATCTTCGATTTTTAAAATACGCTTTAAAAACCGATTGAGTCGATATAAAAACTATTTTGAAATCGGTTTAAAAATCCATTTTATTTTTAAGTTATGTTTGAATATCAATTATCGTCATATTCAACAAAATCAAGATGAAGGCTAAAGGTTTTGGCTAAAAGATCACCAAAAATTCAAAAGTCACAACTTTGGCTTGTATTTATTTTTAAGTTATGTTTGAATATTATTATTATTTATTTTTTTTATCTGTGCTAAAGAAGCTCCTTCAGGTTAAAAAAAAAATAAAAATGTAAAGAAAAAATAAGATAAAAATAAAATAAATTAAAATATAAAATAAAAGACAATTAAAATAGACATATTGTAAATAATTACAGGTGCAAAATGTTTAAGTATTGATCAGTTCAGGAAAGAAAGAAGAAATAGTAAAAAATAGTCTCTCAATGGAGTCGGATATTCGACATATCTTGATTCAAAACTCGCTTTATATTAATCAACCAGCTTGACAACCAACGGAACAGAATGACGCAGTCCTTCCTCTAATTATCCTTCGCTCAATTCAAAAAGTCGATTCGAGACAGCTTAGAGTTTAAGTTTATTAAGTGCCTCATGATGCACAAATTACTAAATATTTTGCCGTTCTGAGTTGTAAGGGTAGCGGCCACATGAATTTTTTGCCGTTCTGAGTTGTAAGGGTAGCGGCCACATGAATTTTTTGCCGTTCTGAGTTGTAAGG
>QEOQ01000663.1:502717-518540 GCA_010279815.1 Brachionus plicatilis | reverse complement strand
CCAAGAGGTCAAGACAAAAAAAAAAAATGGAAAAAAAATTGGCCGCCTACAAGTCAAGGATGAGCGGGCTGGTGTCGCGTCAAAATTGTCTGCTGGACCAAAATCCGCGCCTAAACGACCACTTGTCTCCAAAACGAAAGTCCAAGTCAAAAAAAAAGTGTTCGAAGAGAAAAGCGGACAAAAAGTCGCCTGGTCCCGCCAACCAGGTCAAGGTTCCTTATCCAGTGCTCAACGACAAGCGCGAAATGAGTCTCATAAAAGAAATACTGGAAGAAAAACAGCAAAACCTTGGCGCCATGTTGAACAAAATTTGCAAAACTCTCCAAAATCAAAATGAGACAAAGCCAGTGGCACAAGAAAACGAGCAGAAAAAAGCCCGCCTAAACATCCTAAAGGACAACATACAAATTCAATTGCAGCGGCTGAGCAGACAATTGGAATACGTCAAGCTAAATATTGAGATGGAAAAGCTGCAGAGCAGAGTGGCCAGCGAGGCGAGCATGGACCAGAGAAACGAGCTGAACCGTCGCCTCCTCGACCTAAAAAGACTGAACGAAGATTTGACATCTCAAATGAAAGAGGCCAATCGCCAGTATTTGCATCCCGCCGAACCAAAAGAAAGCGAGATCAGGCCGGTCAAGGCCGAGGCCAAAAGCGAGCCCGTTCCGGTCACAGTCTCAGCTCATCCGGTCAACTACAGACAAACAAACGCCGTTCAGCCGGCTGCCAAGGCTCACAACTTGAATTCAATGACTCCGCCTACCTCGTCGGCCTCCTCTTCGTCGTCGTCGTCATCTATCAGCCTGCGGCCACAGCAGGCCTTTCCGAGAAGCCAAGTAAAGACTCCTCCGTTGCCGGCCGGCAGCCACTCTGTTCACAATCAGCCAAATGTGCCCCGCTTTGCCAAAGTAAATGGCAGAAATGCGGAATGTGAAGTGAAGAGAGCGAGCGGTTCACGCTTCTCCACTTCTCCGCACAATTCAAATCAGAGCGGCTTTAAAAATGCCAGAATGAGTCAAGTGCCCAATTTTGAGAACATGTTTCAAAATGAGCAGTTCATTCAGTCGATGATGAGCATGGCAAGTGACGAAGTCGGCAATGGTCTGTTGCCGTGTCCCCAAAAGTCGACGCGCCACGATGACGAACAAAAGAGCAACATGTTCAGCATGTTTGAGCAGTACTTTAATAAGTTCGCGTCTGGCATGGGTCTTGGCCACATGAGCCAGAGTCAAGTGTACTCTCTTTTTGAAACGATGCAGCAGAGCGGAAATTTGTCGTTTGCCAGCCAAATGATGATGGGCTCTCCTCAGATGGCCGGCTCTCACGGCCAATTTGGTTCGGCCCGTCAGCCAAATGGCGCCAGATTTAATCATAATAGTAACTTTAACACTAATAAGCAAACTTGTATGAATGATTTTAGATTTAATAAAAGAAATAACTCGAATTTAGATAATTGTCACAATAAAAGACAAAGATATTAGTTGGTTTTTGAAAATTGTTTTTTTTTTTTGGTTTTTTTGGTTTTTTTTTTTTGTTTTTTTTTTGTTTTTCTATATCTCTTTCTTTCTCTAAATTTTGATCAGTAATCAAAAACAAAAAAATTGTTAATGTGTAAAAAAGTGGATGGCTTTTGCATCCCGTGTAGTTGGATAATTTTTTTTCTGAACTAAGTTTGTAAAATGTTTAAGTGGCTGTGTTCACAAAAGGCCATAACCGAATTTTAGATTCAAGACTTGTTTTTGTTCTTTTTTTTTTGTTGTTTTTTGAAATAATTTAAGTAGTGAATTTTCGAAGAGTTGAAGTCTGGAAAATTTCAAGTCTTGTAATGTGATTTTTTTGTGTGTGTTTCCAACTAGTTGAATCCAATATTTTTCGTTAGACTTTCGGAGGCTAACGAAATGTTTTTATTTTTTGAAGAATTTTTAACTGCCTTTCTACTAAATGTTGTCTCCATTTTAAGCGACAAGCTTTTTCTTTAGGAATTTGACATTTTTGAATTTTTTACATTTTTTTTGTATAAAGTATTTAAAGAGCTATAAATAATAAAATTTCATTTAAAACATAAAAGTTTTTTAGAATTTAGTCTCATCTTTTGGATCAAATCCTTCCGATTGAATTTTTTTGGGAATAGTTTGGCTAATCTGCTCGTTTTTCAAAAGTGTATTATTCGAGAACAAGTTAGTTTTATTTTGTGAACAACAAAAAGCGAGCATGATCAATTTGAAATGGTGTTTTTGTGAATAAAATAAACTTTTTGAGACTCGGCAGTAGTTTAAATGCTGCCTAAAAATATTTGTAAATTTTTTAAATTTATTAACATAAGACTTTTTTTCCCTAAAGAACAATTATTTTAAAATATTTGATCTATTGATAAATTCTAATTTTTATTTTTTTGTGAAATTATTTTCAAAATTAAAAATTTAATTTGATTTTTAACAATATTAAAAATAACCTATTTTATATAAAATAAGCCTGTTTTTAAAATTATCGAAAATTACATAATACCCATAAATAAAATGTACCAATGTCGAAAATTTTTTAAAAGCAAAACATTGTTTTTATTTCTTATCAAATCTAACTCTAGGAAAAGAAGTAAGAGTTTTTAGAAAAATAAATACTGTGTTATTAAAACTAATTTCTAAATTATTTGAAAAAGTCTTTTAACAAATGGAAAAAAAATTTGAAATAAATTAGGCAAGTAAAAATTTTTTAAGAAGCTGTTTAAATAGTCGATTTTTGTAATCAACTTCAAAATCCATTTTTATCACGGATAGAGTCATGATTTTTTAAAAATTAGATGAAGAACATAACAAAATATTTTTTATTAAAAACACCTGAATAATTTTCTCAAAAATATTTTTTTTTCATTTATAAAATAGTTTATTTTTTAAACAATTAATTAAAAATTTTTAAATATCATTTGATTGAAACATTAATTTTACGTGTTAATAAATGTTAACTCCAACATAAATAAAACATAGAAATACATTTAATATAAAATCAGGTATTTCGATCAATTTAAAACAATGAAAAACAATGTTCAATTTTTGCTTATTTTATGTTGAATTCAAACATTCAAAGTTTATTCATTAATCCATATTGGATTTTTTATAATTTTCTGTTAGTAAAAAGTAAATATTATTAGAGCATTTGTTTGAATTAGATTTGAATTTGAAAAAAACAGATAAAGTTTTATAAAAAATTTAAAATAATTTGTGCCAAAAAGACAATATATTTAAATAAAATATTAAAAAATCATTGGAATAGCTTTTATTATAAATTTTTCAATCAAAAACTTAACGATAAGAAGCGTCTTTTAATATTTAATTATACCAAAATTGTTAAATGCAAAAAAGCTTGTTGAAGTATGTGTAAACAAAATAAAAAATATTAATTTAAGTTTATTTCAAAAAAAAAATTTTTATATTATCATTTTGAACTGTTTTTTAAACTCAATTTCACACTGTTCCAAATTTGAATTTCGATCAAATTAAAATAAACGAAAAAATTTTCCATCTAAATTAATTGAAATAGCAAATTTATAAAAATTAATTTGTTTAAGCTTAGAAAAAAAAAATAATAAAATAAAAGTCCCATTATTGAGTATGAAGTAGATATAACTAATTTTAAATAATTTCGGCTAAGAAACATCTAAGTTGTAATTTGATGGTTAAAACACGCAGTCTCTCTTCTTTAAATTTTTAATAAATAAATCATTTTCGTTAAAATTAATCGAATTTTTTGAATAATTTTAATGTCTTACTATATTAAGTCTTGCAAAAAAATAAAACAACCAAAATATATAGGGTATTATTTATTTAAAGAAAATAAAAGTTATTAAAATTAAAAATTATCTGATCTTTTTAATGAATATTAAATTAGAGACAAATTGAAAAAATTATTTAAAGGTCTTTTGCTTTTTTCGAATTAATAAAATGATCTCCGAGTTTTATTTGTACAAATGAATTATTCATTTCTAAAATAAATCAAAATAATCTTGATTATAAAACCTTTTTTTTTTTATTTAAATATTTTAAATTTCTCCTTTTTCAAAAGGATGCATTAAATTTTTATTTTCATTTAAAACAAAAATAGCTTAAGTTTTAAAATACTTTATTTATACAATTTTTTTAAGAGTAACAGCACACGCATGAAAATAAATGTTTGTTTATTTTTGCCAAATTTAATAAGATATATTATAAAAATTCATTTTTGCTTTTTAATTATAAATTGCTAAGTCTTTTAAAATTGAATTATGTTTTAATAAACTTAATTAGAGTTAATTCTAATATAGATTATTTTAAAAAAATTTAAGTAATAAATTTAAAGGACAAATATTTTTTAAATATTTAAATCTAAAATGTGATTTTAGTTCTGCTTCTCATTATTTCAATTATTTGATTCAAAAATATTCATGAATAATATATTTATTTTATTTTCAAAATAAAATGTGTGTTTATTCTTAAAAACAAAAATTTTTTCTGCTTAAAAATTCATTAAATTTATTACTGTTTTAAAAAATTGATTATTTGACTATCAGAACTTCTTAATTTTTCAAAAACTTATTTAATTTTTTTATCCAACATATCTTTCGAAAAATAAAATACTTTAAATCCGTTTTGTTTTTAGATGGCCAAAAAAAGACTTAAAAGTAATCGACATAAAAAACTAAAAGCGGTAGATCCTTTCTATTCTGGTGAAAGAAAAATACTTTTAGACAAGTAAGAATATTTTTGTTCTTATAATGTTTGCTTTCCATTAAAAATGATTATATAATAACTTCGTCTAATATTTAATTTTAATCTAAAAATAATTTTTTCAAAGTTAATTTAAGATTAATTTTAACAAAGCACAAAATAAATATTTTTAATAGGAAATAAGCATTTTTGAAATTAGATAATTAAATATATAATTTTTAACTTAAATTTTGTAGAGCCCTAATCCGAGCTAATGAAGCACCTAAGGATGATGATGAAAATTTTATACCAAGCAAGCTAAGAGAGTATATGGAACTAAATGAGAAATTAAAACATAAGAAAAAAGAGCTCAAGACCAGAAATAACTTAATTGATGACAAAAAAAAGAAAATAAAAGGAAAAAAAAATCTTGAAAAAAAAGCACTTGAAGATTTGGTAAAAAATAGACCTGATGATAAAGGAGCTGATATTCCTTTGAGAAAATTAGATAAATTGAATAGACTTGAAAACGAATCTGATGTGGCTTATCTAGATCGAATAGAACAAAAAGTCCAGTCCGTGATTCAACGATCTCAATATGAAACTCAGTTTGATGTCAAGTTGGAGACAAAAGGGGATAAAATTGAAATAAAAAAAGAAAAAAAAATGAGTGAAAAGAAACGAAAGTAATTTTAAATTGCTAATTATTTCACAAAGTCAGAACATTTTTTTTCAAGACGCCTCGAAAAATTAAGAGAAAAATTAAAAAATATAAAATTAAGTAAAAAAATGGAGAAGGAAAATAAAGATGGATTTAAAAAAAGTATGGTGTTTCTTTTTAGTTAAGATTTGACCAATTTATTTTTCTAAGATGTTGTGAAATTTGGTGATGTTGTGGATCATCCTCCAGAGTTAACGGCTTTTCCAAAATTGAAAAAAAGACAAATATCATCTCAGCAGTTAACTATACCTGAAAATGTAAAGACAAAAAGTGGTGTAACCGAAAAAGATCGAAACGAAGTTATTCAAAAATACAGACTTTTAAAACAACAAGGGAAATTTTTATGATTTTAATAAAAATTCAAAAAAAATATTGATTTCATTTAATTTAAAACGAAAAGTGATCAATTACCAATTTTAATATTGTTCAAATATTCCTACAGAAATAGCTAAAATTTATTTTTTTTTGATAGCATGTTTTTTTTTAAATTTCACATTAGTCATCAATTTTATATTTTCTTAAGTAATTTTATAATTACCTTTTTAAATTTAATTAAATTTATTATTCAAAGTAAAGTTTTCAATTAATCAAGGTCATGATCTAAAAGCTAAATTAAACAATGCTTTTCTCATGTTTTATGAAAACCAAAATTTGATGGTTACATCAATAGTGCAATTTTGAATCATTTTTTTCTTTAAACTCTTTATGACTAAATAGATGCAATGAAGCAAAAAAAATTAAAACAGCTGAAAATTAAAAATAAAAGAATTTAAAATTAGTTTTTGAAACATCATAAATAGACAACTGTTTGATACTTCGATTCTTTTTTGTAAAAGTATTTTTACTTTTTCATAATTGATGCAATTTTTAAACTATTTCAGACTTTAGCCAGAGAAATGGTTCTGAGTTTTAGCAAAATTTAATAAAATGTAACATTTTAAAATTTCACAGAATTGATATATAATTTTCTATTTAAATCAATAGTGAATTAAAGTGAGTTAACTGAAAAATAAAAGCTTTATAAAACTCAAATTTAAATTTAATTTAATGCCAAGAGATTTTTTCCACCTAATTTATAAACCATATCACAACTGTCCACATGAAATCTTGAGGTAATTTAGTAAGTTTAAGAAACAGATAAAAATTATCTTAAATAAATAAAGAATGAAAATAAATAAATTTTTTTTAGGCTAATTTTTTTATTGAAAGTTGTCTAAATCATCATTTTAAAAAAATTAAAAAATAGTTTTCATCGAAAATGAAGATTAAGATTGGGAGGACTTTGCTCAAATTTAAAAAAAAAATTATATAAGTTTAAGCTCCATCTATTTTTGCCTTAGTCGTTTTGAAATTGACTTTTAAAAACCGAAAAAAATACCTAAATAATACTTTTTTTCATAATTCCAAAATATAAATTGACACCCGAGCTTTTTTAATTTCAGAATCAATTTAAAAATTAAGTATAAACTTGTTCATAGTTGTAGAATTGGTCTAGAGGATTTTATTTTTAAAAGACCAAATTTTGATTTAGTTCATATAATTTTTAAAAATTTTAATCAAAATAATAATTTTTAGATCAATTTCTGTTTTAAAATCTTAAAGCATGATAAAATCATTTCCGTAAGGTTTAGATTTTAATGTTTGCTGAGAATTTATTTATCTGAAAAATAATTTTGACATAAGACTTTTGGGCAGTTTCGAGCGGCAAAGAGTCCTCTCTTAAGCTCTCGTTTTTTAAAATTATTGAATCTAATAGACAAAAAAATAAGTGAATTAACTTAAGTTTTTTTATTTTTAAACTTAATTTAGATCACATTAAATCATGCTTAAATTATATTTTTCGATTTTTTAATGAATCCTTTCAATGCTAGTTTTTAGCGAGAAAATTTTGTTTATTTTTAGGATTTTATTTAAAAAAGATTTTAAAATTACTTTTAATTTGTTGAGTTGCAGAGTTTAAGATTTAAAATATTAATCGAAAACGGATATAATTAACGATTTGCAAAATTTTTTGTTTTAGGATGACGAGTTAGTCCATTTAAACGCTTTGGTTTTTCTAAGAATATTTATTTTTGGTGACATTTTTTTAATAATTTCATTTGAATGATTTGTGTACTTCATGTTTGCTGAGAAAGTTCAATAGAGTGATTTACATGATTTTTTTCTCAATTATTTTTAAAAATTGTTTTTAAAAATAAAAATTTATCAGCTAGATTAAAAAACCCTGATTCTAGTATTAAATGTCTTTATAAATTTTGAAAATTACTAGAAAAATTTAACCCTTAAAAAATAGACATTTGGAAATAAATTGGTTAAGGTATGTTTATTCTTTATAATTATTCAGCAAGTTTCGAAATTTAGTAGATTAAATGTTCAAACTTTGAATATTTACATCTTTCGATTATTTGGAAAAATTCAAATCGAAAGATATTTAACTAATAATGAATAACATAAAGAATAGTTAATGTAATTTTTGTTCGCCTACTTTAATTAGTAAAACATAAAACAGCAGTTTAATCTCGTTCGATTTTTTTTACTCATACATTTATCTATTGCGTCAAGGCTTTCACCTAAAGATTTTATTTTTGTCTTTTTGATTCAAATATAAAAATGAAAAATACTATTTATGATTTCCTAAAAATATATCAACCAAAAATAAAACCACTTTGAATCTTTGTAGAATATTTTTTTCCTTAAATTTGTTTATAAACAAAAGTTTCTCTTTGAAATTTTAGATATAATTTTTATTATTAATTAATGCCAAATTTGCACATCGTAGATCCTTTGGTTTGGAAATTGCTGATATCTCCACGTGATAGAACCTTGAAAGAAAGAGAATTTATAATTAAGGCGAACGAGTCGCCCTTGCTGGTTACACTGTACGAAACAATTTTAGAAGAAAATAAAACCCTCGGTCGGAAATGGAAAAAAAAAAATTTGACAAAATATTTTTTAATTAAAGACCCCAAAAATAGAAAGAGAACATCGAAACGAAAACTGTTGATTATTTTTCCAGGACGAAATTTTAATTTTTTTCAAAAAAGTAACACAAAATATTTTGTAAGATTCTATGAAACAAACAAACTTGACGATCATGATATGGCTTTAATTTTATATCCTAACAAAGTCTACGACATAGACTTTCTGACCAAATCGTGCTCCATGGCTTTGACTCAGATAATGCAACATGGATATAAACTTGAAAATACCTCATTTATGGGATGGTGTCTCGGAGGATACATAGCATCAGAATCAATAAGGCTTTACATGGAACAAAATAAAATAACAGCTGACGAAAGATTCAGATGTTACATTAACAACAAATCTTTTGCTAGATTGGACCAATTTTTGTATTTTATTCTTCCAAAATATATTAAACCGATTCTTAAAATTTGGTACATTAAGAAGCGAATTAAAGTTTGGGACCATGATGCTGCTGAATCATTCAAAAAAATAGAGCCAAATTTCGAATCGTGTTATGTGGTATTCAGCCAAAGTGACAAAATAGTAAAGGGCTTTTCTCACCTTTATAAACATTTAGATGATGTTGAGAACAAAATAAATCTACGAGAAGACATTGAATGTTCAAATCATCGTCCTAACTGGAATCTTTTGGCTGAATTGTTTGTTGAAGCTTATGCCAAAGAGGAATTTTTAGAAAATGATGAAAATGATTTTCTCTTTATAAATCAAGAGATTCTTCAATGAGAACAAACTTTTATTTTTTTTTGTTGACATAAAGTAAAAAATGTTCATGTAATTATGTAATTAAAGAGATTTTTTAAAGTTAATTATTTGAATGGAAAAGCCGGATAATTATAGGATTCATTCAGGTTGGGAATTTGATTTTTATCTATCAAAATTAGATGTCGGAATAATTATTTGATGAATGATTATTTTATTTTTGTAATTTTTAATTCAATAAAATATTGAAAAATGATTAAGTTCTAAATTTTTATTTGTTACTGTCAATTTTTAAAATGTGTTTTTTTTTGAAAAAAAAAGACTTGCTAAATCATAAAACTTTCCTTTTTACTTTGACCAAACATTTAAAAAATTCAAAAATTCAAAATTGCTAATTTTTAATGTTTTTACTTAAAGTTTATGGTCAAAGTTTATATATCACAAAAAATTTCTCTTTATTTGGTTGAAAAAAGGATTAAATTCAAATTTGGCTAAAATTAATCAAAACAGTTCATAAACAATTTAGTGAATCACAATTTTCCGTTTAAAAATTTTCCTATTACATTTTAAGTAAAATTTCTTATAGTTGCACACTCAAAATTGAAAGAATTTTTTAGAAATCCCAAACAGTGTCAACAGAAAGCACTGGGACTACTTGTTTGAACATGTAATTTAATTTTTGTGGAATTTTATATTCTGTCATTGTCATTATACAAATTGACAGTGACATATCCAAAAATATGACTAATTACTCAATAGATATAATTTTGAAATTTTAAATTATCAAAATAAATAATTGACACTCCTTTAAAGGTCTTTTAAATTGAATTTTTGTTAAATATTATTTAAACGCTTTAAATTTTGAAATTATCACTCCCAAATTTTTGATAAACTAGACAAATGTATTATAATCTAAATTAATTTATACTAGAGAAAAAATCATAATTTTTTAATACAAAAAAAAAATTTAATAATGTCTCTTGAAAATTTACAGGTATTTATAATCTTTTTATCTAAATCAATATATTTCTCTTATTGAAAAAATCACAATAAATATTGGAAAATTTTTAAAAGCTTGTTCTTGAGATATCTAGCAAAAAATCAAGAAAGTTTTGTTTATTGTTATTAATTTATTAAAATAGTATTCGAGTTAAAAAAATTCAAATATTTTAAATTTTTTAATCGATTTTATCAATTCGAAAAATGAATCGTATTTTAATCTCGGTTAATCAAAATTCGAAAAAAACTATCAATTTAAACCGATTTTATTCAAATAGAATTTTATTTAAGGTAAAAATTACTTTTTAGTATAAGAAATATTTCATTCGTTTTACATAACATTCAAAACATTTATATTATGCAACAAGAAAAAGAATTATTTAATCTAATATTTTATTCTTAGCAAAATGTTCAATTACTGAATTCTTCGCTTCAAATATCTGGCCACCATTGTTCTGCGCAAAAATTCAATTATTTTCCAGAAAAAGCTTATATAAATGGAAAATGGACCGATTCTATTACTGCAAATAAATTTGAAGTAAATTAGGACATTACAAATTTATTTTAAAATTTGAAATTTAAAAAATTTTAGATATTTGATCCAGCAAAAAATACAGTCCTAGGATCCGTACCTGATTGTAATTTAGAAGATCTAAATCAAGCAGTGCAGTCAGCAAATCAAGCTTTTAAAGTTTGGAGCAATTTTACTGCTGAGGTAAAAATTAAATTTTGAAAAATTGATAAAAAATACTTTTTAAATTAGCAAAGAAGTCGAATACTAAGAAAACTTTATGATCTTCATATTGAGTACAAACAGCAACTAGCAGAAATTATAACGCATGAAAATGTAAGAAAACTATTTTAAAATTGGTTTAAATTAATTTTTTGAAAAAGGGTAAACCATTAAGAGAATCTTTGGTTGAAATTGATTCATCTGCCAAGGCATACGAATGGTTTAGCGAAGAAGCCAAAAGAACATATGGTGACTTAATACCCTCACCTGCGCCAAATAAACGATTTTTAGTGCTAAAACAACCAGTGGGAATTTGTGGATTTATAACACCAGTACTTAGTAAAAAAATATTCAAAATTTTTTTTTTCAAATTTGAATTTTTAGTGGAATTTTCCTGCTTACATGATTGCTAGAAAAACTGCTGCAGCTCTTGCAGCTGGATGCACAGTTGTTATCAAACCAGCCGAAGACACTCCATATTCAGCTCTTGCTTTGTGTCAAGTAAAAAGTTCTAAAAAGAGTTAAAATTTTTTAATTAATATTTTTTAGTTGTCTGAAATGGCAGGATTACCAGCTGGTTGTATTAATGTAGTTACTACTTCAAGAAAAAATACAGCTGAAATGGGAAAAGCAATATGTCACAATCCGTTAGTTAAAAAAATTTCTTTCACTGGATCAACAGCAGTGGGTAAAATAATTCTGGAAAATTGTGCTCACCAAGTCAAAAAAGTGCAAATGGAATTGGGTGGCAATGCACCGTTTATTGTTTTTGATAGCGCTGACATAAAAAAAGCTATTGTTGGTCTGATGGCTTCAAAATTCAGAAATTCGGGACAAGTACATTAATCAGAAAGTTACCAAATATAAAAATAATTTATTTCAATTAGACATGTGTTTGCGCTAATCGCATATTTGTCCAAGAGGGAATTTATGATAAATTCATTATTGCCTTAGCTGAAGAGATGAAAAAACAACTTAAAGTTGGCAATGGCTTTGAAACAGATGTAACTCAAGGTCCACTAATCAATAAGAACGCAATTACAAAAGTCGAAAATTTGGTCAAAGATTCGATAGCTAAAGGTGGACAAATAGTTTTGGGCGGAAGCAAATGCGATCTATTAGGCGGTAATTTTTATGAACCAACATTGATCAGAGATGTAACAACTGAGATGGAGATCGCCAAAGAAGAAATATTTGGCCCTGTGGCAGCTATCATGAAGTAGTTGGATAAATTTATTTATTTAAATTGATTAAATTTTTATAATTCAGGTTTAAAGATGAAGAAGATGCAGTTAGATTGGCAAATGCGGTGTCAGTAGGTTTGGCTGGTTATTTCTATAGCAGTGATCTGAGCCAAATCTGGAGAGTTGCTGAAAAACTAGAGGTTGGAATGGTTGGTGTGAATGAAGGCATTGTATCGACTATTGAAGCGCCATTCGGAGGAATCAAAGAATCTGGTTTTGGCAGTGAAGGCTCTAAGTATGGCATTAATGAATATTTAAACAATAAATTTATTTGCATGGGAATTTAAAAAACTCATTTCTATCAATAAATTAAAGAATAAAAGTTTTTAAATTTAGTTTATTTTTTTTTTATTTTTTTGATTGCTTTAGCAAGTAATTCCTATAATTAGAATTTTTAAAGAATTTTAAATTTCTTTATTTTTATTTTCAAGCAATGATTTTAGCCAGAAGCTCAACTATTTTAAATAAACTAAACCGGTTTAGGTCTATTAGATCAATAGGCTCTGGCTCGATATTATACGCTAAGGAAAAATCAGAAAAAGATGAAAATTTTAATGATTTTAAACTTGTTCAAGCAAATCTCCCCGTTTTGGTCAAACCAACTGTTTTTCAAAAGATGAAAGAAATATTTGGATACCAAGGAGATTTGAGGTATCCACAAGCAGCTCTTACAATGGCATCATTAAGACTCTACTTATCCATTCAATACCAAGTAGATTATGACAAATTTTTTCAAAAATGTCAGTATCCTGATGTTATGTACAGCTTTTGTTTAGTAACTTTTCTGCATGTTTGGCTGGTTTCAGTTGCTTTAATGCAATACGGACGCAGTGGTCTATTCGTGCGTAAACTTTTGCACAAAAATATGTGGAAAGATATCGAAACAAGGGAGAAAAAGCTCAACTCACCAATGAATCGAGAAAACAAAGCCAAGGCATATGGTCATTTAAATGATATTTTTAGAGCTTTTTTGTTTGGCTTCGATGAAGGTTTGCTAAGCGATGACACAGTTCTTGCCGGAGCTATTTGGAGACATTTGTTAGAAATGCAGGATATTAAGGACCATGCATTGTTGGGCGAATTATGTGATTATATTAGAAAAAATGCTCAGCATTTGGAAAATATAAGCGATGTAGATATTTTAAAAAATGGAATTGTATCTTTTGTAGGCTTCGACCAAAAAGAGCTTGATCACTCTAAAGTTAGATTAAAGATATTGGAAAAAATAAAAAAGAGAGAAACTGAAGAATAAAATTCTTAAACATAAAATTATTACTATTTTTTTTATTAAATAAAAAAACAATTCTGAAATATTAAAATTTTTAATTGGAAAATTTAGTGTGATACTTTTGTCATTTCATAAGCCTTAACCGGCCTCAGCTTTTTTGTTGAGAAGACGGCGTTGATTCAAGCAGCCTTCTTGTTTAAAAAAATTTAGACTTTAAAAATGTCATCTTCTACTTTTTACAGAAAATTTTTATGTTTGCTAAGTGAAATCAACTGTTGATGTCACTTCGTATATAAATGTAAAAAAAAAAGAATTAGAATTTTAAAAACAGAATAAAGTCAATAAAAATTTTTAAATTTATTGGATTTTATTTTTTTATTTACCTATGAGATACTTCTTTTCGAATTAAAATGATAATTTAAGTAAATTTTCCATAGATTAAAAAAGAACAACTAGAACAAAACTTAATGCTCTTAATTTTATTGTGTTGTTTCATTTTTTACATTAACAAATATTTTATTTATTCAAAAATTTAAGTTAAATATTGTATTTTTTATTTTCTCATAATTTTGTTTTTGCAAGAAATAATTTGAAATAAAAATTCATTCTATTTGTCTAAACAAACTAAAATTTAATTCAAAAATCATATTTATTAAAATTAATAAACATTGAATAATTTGACAAATGTTAAATTAAACGAGTTTTATGAATTAATATGATAAAAACACAGAACGTAAATTCAATTCCTTAATGCACAGATTTGAAAAATCTTTTTATGTTTCAATGAAAAGTTAAAAATAGTTATAGAATTTTCAAAGTATTTAGTTTTAAATGAAAAAATAATTTGGAAGGAAACAAAGCTATTTGTTATTTAAAGATTGTTTTTTATCAGAGATATTAGTGCGAGCTAAAATTTCTCTTAATTTAGATATTTAAATCGGAATAAATATTCTGCAATTTTGGAAAAGGATTCTCTATTTTCTGAAATTTTATTCTTTCAAAACTAGAATATCCGAGTAGCTTTTATACCCTATTAAAACGCAAATAGAAAAAAAACATAACAAAAATTTTCGAACTTTTGAATTTTCACATAATTCGCCTAAAAAAAACTGATTAATATTTTATTCCAGAATTTTTTTAAGTCAAAATTTTAAATCAAAGCCATGACTTAATTTATGAAAAGAATAAATTTAAAAAAATTAATGGGTCATTGGTGTGTTGTCGTTTGTGTTTTTAGACTTAAGTGTTGGTATTGCAACAAAAATAAAATATCTAAAAAACCTTTTTTGTATTTGGAAACATCATTTTAAATTTTAAATAAATTTTTTTTTCTTCATTTTTTGTTAACTCACGATCATTTAAAAAAGAATTAATAAATGTGACTTAAAAACAACTCATTCATTTTCATTATTATTATTATTATTATTATTCAAGAGGGTGGTATGGAAGAGTGTTCTTCCCTTCAGCCCCCATTTTCAGCGTCTATGAATTACTAAAAAACTGTAAGTAAATAAAAAAAAATAAAAAAAAAGTTGATTTAAGTTTTTAAAAAGAAGAAATAACTAGAGATATAAGTTTGACCTCATGATAGACTAAAATTAAAATTTATAAAAATAAAATTTTTTTTCACTTTAAATTAAATTTTAAAGAAGCTAAGCATTAAACATTAAATTGATTCTAGTTTTATTAATTGAAATTTAAAAAGTAAAAATTAAAATTTTCTTTTCAAATTTTAACAGTTCAATTATTGATGATTTCATAATTGATGTTAATTTAGTTATTGGATAGATTCAAATAAATATTTTGATAATAAATTAGAACAGATAAGATCGTAGAACAAGACCTTAAGTCTATGAAGCTATGGTAGCTAAACAAATCTTTGTTCAGTCTTGCAATTTATACTACTTTGTATTTTTTTGTTTTATTTAAATCTCTCCTGGTAGAAAAAGATTTCAAATTTGACATTTATATCCAATAAATAAATAAAGAGTGCTCGCTTTGACTGGTCTTGGTAAATTATTCTAAAAGGCAGTGTTTATGTCCACGAACAATTACTGCCTGTGTCTGAGAAATCATCGAGGATTATGTCAATCAACCGCACTTAGACCACCTCATATTTAGAATATTCAATGAGATCTACTCATTGTTTTTCTCATTTTAAACAAATTATACAAATTATTTTTTTAATTAAAATTTATTAATAAATTATTCGAAGAAGTCTTTTTTTTTTAATAGTTTGGATATCTAGTACGGCATGATACTATTTATTAATTCAAAATTATTTTGTTTAAATCCGAAACTGATTATTTGTTTAGTGTAATTTTACTAAACTAATAAAAAAAAATGTAAATAATTGAATTTACCATGAAAATCCTAATAACTGTTCAAAAACTAATCTGAAAGTAAATAAAAAGCAATTCTAATAAAATTTTTTGTTGTAGTTGTTCAGGAATTCACTTTTACACACAAAAGGCTACATGAAATTTAACTCTAGGAATTTTAAATTAGACACAAATACATTGTTTCCAAAGGTTACAA